>OMLI01035182.1:0-11415 GCA_900302605.1 Rondeletia loricata
AAGGGGTGTATAATATGTTTGTTGTGTCAGTTCCTGGAATTACCTGACTCTCCTATTTGTCTCTGACTGTGCTTCTAGATACTTCTCTGGATGGTGCTCTGTAATTAATCACCAGTGGTAGTGTACTATCAACCTTCCTTACGCTTACAGTATCTAGACGTTTAGCCTAATGTAGACGAAGGAATTACGTTTTGCATTATTTGTCCCGGCACCTATTGCACGCTCAGCCGTCCCGGTGGGGGATCCCTCTTTGACTTGGCCCACCCAAAGGTTTCTTCAATTTTTTACCCTGACAAGGTTTCTTGGAAGTTTTTCCTTTAATGCTTTGAGGGTCTAAGGTTGGTGGTGCCGGGTAGGTTAGGCTTTGTAGAATAGGTAGACTGCTAACTTTTTTTTTGTACTGTATGTCTTGTGCCTTGTTCTAAGTCACTGTTTGTTTGTTATCATGATTTTGTAACTCTATTGATTGTTGCTTAGGTAGATCTAGTTTGACTCATTTTCTGTAAAGTCCTCTGAGACATGCTTTGTGATAAAGGGCTATTTAAATAAATGAACTTGAACTTGAACTTGAACTTTACGACTGTGCATTTAAAAATATTGTCTGGTGGATTGCTGTAAATTCTTTGCTGGTGCTCTTAGTCATAGTCAATCATTGAATGAATTCACTGACATACTAAGTCATAAGCTGTTTTGTCAGACGTAAGTTAGATTGCCATCTCAGTGAAATAGTTCAGTAACTAAAAACCCAATTTGACATTTTGGATGCAACTACCATGACAATACCATGATGGAATCCCATTTGGACTGGCAGTTGCAGAGGACTAAAGAACTTCTACAAGAATATACCATAGGGAGCAAAACAATGTTGTGCATCACTGAGCTGTAACATCTAATTATCAGGACCTCTAAACTGTATTGAATTTGTCAACCCTTTGGAAAATGCTGTTTTCAATGTTCAGTGTTTCCACATTTCCCAGAGACGAGCTTGCAATGTTTCTCTCTGCCACAGGAAGAAATAACTTGGTCCTCAAGAGAAGATCTTCCATGTCAAGGAGAGGGCAAACTTAAATCAAGATGCTGTAGTAATCATTCTAAACTACTTTAGCTAATTCAAGTAACAGAACGTTTTAAACTTTCAAATTCTGCACCGCTGTTCCCAGAGAAACGGGTGTAGAAATAATGTTATAACCAAACATAGAAGGGCGTACCTCAGGGGTCAATCTACGGCTCTTTACTCTTTTCATTCATGAAGTATTGCATCAGAGAACTTCCCATTATCTATAAAGTGTTTCTAATGACTACTCTCCCGTTGCTTTCGACGTGCAACTTACCACTCTACCATTTACAGTCTAAACTGGCTGTGCATATTTTGCTTGTATAAGGAGGTGCCAGTAGTTTTACAACAATAAATGAATAAGAAAATCCTACAAATGTATATAAAGGATTCCAAAACGCTCTTCATGAGACACTTTGCAACCCCGGTTGCTTTGGGTGAAAAGGTACACTGTTTTATCAACCCTCTGCTCCACCGCTGCAGAGCTGAGAATAACGTGCACCAGGAGGGAGGTGAGACACTGCAGCAGGGACCAATTTACATCACGACACTGTCAAGATGCCGCCTCAGAGGTGATACATCTGGAGGTGACTTGCACCGAGCACGCTGAAATTATGTGCACATATATTTGAATATTATCATCAAGTTCATTCCGCACGGCTCTCAAAAGCCTGGAAAGCCTGGAAAATGTTTCCATGCAGATCGCTCACCATTAGAAGTAGAAAGGTTTATGTACGTTTTTCAACAGAAACTTTCCTCAGATCGTTGGGAGATTATAGTATTGCAAATTGTGACAGGAGACTGTTGGGATATTGTGTTTAATTTTCATCCAAACACCATTCTGATCAAAGGGCATTCTAACCACAAGATACTGAAAAATGTGTACTTGATTATCTAATACTCGACTAACAAGCGATACGTCTTCTTATCTTCTTCATTTACATATTAAAGTTTGCTTTTGAATGCCAAATCTATCCTAACGATCAAACTATGCATGGAATCAGAACCTTTTTTAGAGAACATCAAGCCACCTTTTGAGGCTTTTCTGCTCTGCTCTTCGTTCAACAGTCGACCCAGTTTCTCTCCCAAGGTCCTCTTCTGGGACACGACCCAGAAGTGTCACACAGCACAACCAGAATAATAAGGTCTTCTTCACTCTGGAAATAAAAGTATGTGAAACCCTGTATAGATAAGCATGCGAACGCAACATCTTTCCAAATGGAAACTCTGCTCGTTGAAGATAATTGTCATCTTTCATGATTGCAATCAATGATCATGAGAAATATCAGACACAGTACGGGAGAAGCACAGCATAAACTCACAAGTCCTATTTGGAAGGCTTATTATGCATACCCTGTCCCTTGGATCTTAGCTTGGTGTGGAAATGACTGCCAACAATTGTATGAGGAATGTCATTAGTATTATAATTCGTATTATAATGTAATTAGTGTTACCATGCCATGTAATCGCACACGGCTTGGTATATCAATAGTTAATGTGCAAACTGGATCACAAACAACCTGATTAAATTTTCTTCGTTTCTTTCAAGTAGGAGCCTGCCAGAAGGTCTCAAAGGGAATTTAATGTTTCTACTGAAGTTAGTGAAGTACATATTGTCTCTGAGGTGAACTTAGCTGGCACAATTACCACTCATCAGATTATAGGAATGCTGGATGTGTTTAAACTAAAGAAATGAAGAAATGTAAATATTTCAGATTGTATTGTATAGTTCTGACCTGGTGGATCTAATAGTGGTCAACTTGGTGTATCATACAAATAGATATGACAATAAATCCTCAGAATTCAGTGTTGTGATAGCTGTGGTCAGTATCTACAATTTCCCCATCATGTTATGAAGTTGTTATTGTTTTTGACACATGCTTTTATGTCTTTTATATATATAAATATCTTGTGATGGGAGACTAATTCTTATAGCGCTATATTAATGCTAATATTGATGTGCATAAAGCATAATGAAGCAAATAATTCCTCTTGATGATTGTTGTGATGTTTTAATAATGTCTCCAGCGCTCTCATTTCAGTGATATAATTACTATAGCTTAAAGAAGAGTCAGATAAAGTTCTTTATCTAGTTTTGAAATGAAATTTGTGTCACTGCTGTGAGGAATATTCAAATTAATTGCTTTTCAATTGAATCTATATGTTACCTGGAATGCATTTAGAATGAAGAGAAAAGTGATTAGGTGCAAAGTAAATTATGTATATATAAGATATATGCACGAGCACAAACAAGCTTCTCTGTTATGTAGGGCATCTTGCTGTAAATTGCCCCAACCAGTTGTTTTGGAGTGTTTCTCTCTCAAAGCGTGTTTCCTCTATCCAGTCTCCAAAGTGTTACAGCCATAATTAGCCTAGATTAATGAGGAGGCCACCTCAAAATGAAACACATGAATAATAAAGGTGTTGTTATACAAACACCATTTCATCTTTCATCGTAATACAATACTCACGCGGGACAGTAAGAGGCATGTTATCACACACACACACACACACACACACACACACGTCCTGCCTTGACATGTTATGAGACAATATGAGGCATACATCAAAAGTATTTATTATTGATTTTATTCAAAGCAAGTGTTTCATTTAACACGTTCTCAATGTGAAACAGACAATAAACAATATATAGGGCCGTTAAAGTAATCACATGAATCAACCAAAACTTTGATTTTCTTATGTACCCCTATCATTTGGTATCTCCTCCTGATTGGACGGTGCATTACATTGACATTGGTCAAAATGCACCAAGACTGCCCCCTTTCTACCATTCTCATCACTTACAGATAATTAAACCCATGGGATAGATGCGGAACCTACAAAGAGATCAGAATGGCTAAGGGGGGGATGAGGTTGCGTAGCGGTATGAAATGATGAGAGTACAAGCATTTGCTTGTTTCTGTTCACTCAGGCAGTGGAGCTTTAAAGAACAACAATCTGGCAGATTATTTGCTGTCATTATCTCATTAATTGCACACTACTTACAAAAATAGATAGAGCCTTATTTAGGATGTGCTGTTCATATCCATCTTTATATGTTGATCACAATTATCCCTGTATACATGGCTAAAGGGAATATTCAGTATATTGCTGTGAGTATTCTAAAGTAGTATTGCTGCTGATACCAAATGGGATGAATGGGTGGTAGTCTCCTCTGAGGTTGAATGAAAGAGCTTATACATTTCCATCAATCACTACATCTCACAGAGATACCGCCCTTGATGGGCGAGCATTTCAAAAAGTACTTCTGAAAACGGAATTTCATATTAGTCTTTCTTTTAGTTTTCTCTGTGAAGGTTTCTGAAAGTGAGAACCACCACCGTTCAGTTCCCAGAAAAGGTTGCTTTGTACTGTGTTTAATTTAGCATGATGGGATAAAAGTTCATTTCCACGTTAAACAAATGTGCTGATCTCTGATTTTGGAGCGGCAAACACAAAGCACTCAGAGAGCAGTGAAAAGTGGAGAGAAAGTGGAACAAACTTTTCCTCAGAATCCAGGCCAATGCTTTACCCCTCCGCCAAGTGGTGTGTTGTTTTTTCCCCCAATACACAGTGATGCTCTATGATTAGGTCTTCGTTTGAATTGAGTAGAAGCCCACACACAAATACTTTCCTCTTAATTGGGGGATTTAAAAGGATGAGGAGACAGAAAGTTGAAAAGAAAGCTAAAGACTAATACACTACCATGATCCAGTATGTGATGCACTTGAATAACGAGCATGGTGTGTCTTACAACTGTAAGCAAAACGCCTTCAAGAGCTGGCGATACCAGCTGGCACTAACAAAGATAGTTCATGTGTTTGGCAGCATGGATCCTGAGGGCCTTGGCAATTCGGGCCCAGCCCTGTTTGATCTATAGAGAACACACCGTTGATGTCAGCACGGGGAATGGTTATTTCCCTGGGGAAGCAATCAGTCTGGACTTGCAGCAAAATCCAAGAGGCTAAAAATATAGTTGTGAAAGGCGATTACAGGTATAAAGTCGGACGTGAACAGAGGAAATGCTTTGAAATGCTAAATTCGTGTCCGCTCCCCGGCCTGTCACTGATAAAGCACTCAAAAAGGGATGATTGGCATCCTTTGTGATCTGCTGCATTTCACTTGCATCTTTGACTTAAAGGCATGTGTTGCTTTATAGTGTCCTAGCTTCATTTGAAATATTAATGTGAAATATGTATGCTATCCTGACTGGACTAAGCCTAGCAGCAGCTGCCATTTGTGAAGCAATAAAATTGTGCCATGATTTGCCATGAATGTCATCTACTACAATATTATAGAGGCAAACGAGACTTTTTTTTTTTTTAAAGATACCATCAATTTCACCACCAATTGGAATCCAAGCAAAAAGATAATTTCACTGAATAGCTCCAGTGCTGTCTGAAATGCTCAAGCTAAAGTAGAATACATCTGCATTCATGTGCTATCAGCTCCCCTGCGGCCAAAATTGCCTATCGTTTGTAACCCTGCATGTAAAAAAAAAAAACGTTCAACAGATGCTTTCCTTATCAGCAACCTCTCCAAATTCTTTGTACGTTCCACCTCCTCTTGATTAAGAGTAGCCCCAGACACAAAAGAGCAAACACACTTATCAGATGGGGATCAGAGAAGAAAAATAACCCTCGCCGTGAAAGCGCCTCTCCTCCCCCTTTTCTGCGACTTCCCCGGCCAACGGTGGGAGGGGACGAGCGGTCGAGGAGGACAGATAAGTGCGGGGATGAGGAACAACTTGTCAAGATGGCGGGTGATAAACGGAAAGCTCCATGTGGGTGGAAAAACTACGTGATGCTGCTCGCCCCTTGGGTGGCTTTACCCGCGTTTGTAACGGATGCAGCTCGTGTCGCACTGGCATTCATCATTCAGACTTTTTTGGCAAGGTTTTACCTCACATAAGTCATAGTTTGTGCAAGGGCATAAGAGTTTCAAAAGGGCTGTCAGAATGCCAAACCGCGTTAAATAGTAATGTAACTGAATTCAGTGCAATTTCCTCCTTTGCTACAAAATAGAAACTGAGAAGAAATAAGCTGTTAAGAAATGTCACGGGGACTTGGTAAGAACACTTCGGCTGCTTGTATTATTCACAGTCTTTCAGTTACACTTTGAAGGGTGAGGTGATGTAGCACAAATCACACTAGCGAGATGCGATGTGATTTCGCAGATCTAAGAATAAACCAAACTGTTGCCTCACCACGCCTGCAAGTTGAGATGCATTCCATGTTGCTAATGAAGTGTTGAGATGCCAGAAATCCAGTATATCACCTCATCTCACATACCTCTCTCTGTTTCTCTCCGTTGACTCGATCCACCTTTGGATTTTCAGCATCAGTGCACAAGAACATTTTTCACTTGATTAACAATCGAACGCAGCATTACTTAAATATCTCCCACTGTGGATGCCGAGACACTTAGTGTATACAGCAGGGGTGGGGGACCAAGGTTTAAACAGCTTATACCCACATAATAAAGAGTTAATGAACTATTTTCAGAGGTGATGCATATTAAGCTACGTTTAACCATCTGTCGGGCCGGGTCCCGACAGCCACTTGGCGGGGGTGATAGATTTCAAAGCAGGATGAGACATCAATCACTGTCCTGTGCTGATTGGTTGTTTGTGTGTGTGGCGGCGGCCCTCCATCTCGGCAAGGCGAAGGTTGGCTGATTACTTCCTCTCCCCCTCTACATTCATTGTAGCTACCTGACACCGCGCTATACACCCGACGCTGAGCTTGGAAATGCTTATTTACACTTCGCTAGGCCGAGCCGCCACATGCGCAATGTCATTTAGGTGTCTTGACGCTGAATTGGCTGGTGTGCTTTCGGGCCATGTGTGAAGGGAGGAGGTTTAGTAGTCCGGTTATTGCCTCCCTTGCTGCTTTTGTCCATTTTTTCCGAGATAGGGTAGATGCAGGAGTGTTGGTTATTTGTTTTGTCGCGCTGCCCATCTGCTACGATAGCTGACTGACAAGTGGTAAAGGCGTCTCTTTGTGCTTATCAAAAACGTGGCACATACGGGTGAAAAGCTCCGCTCCCTATCTCCTTTGAAGCTGCAATAGCATTCAGGTTTTGGAGCTACAACGGCAGTTATTCAAGGACATCTGCCGTTATCCAACACTTCTACAATCATGACTTCCAATACATGCCGCTACCATCTTGATTGAATGGTAATATTGTGAAATCAACAGATTACTGCAATTATTTTGAATTCTGCGTTGCATAATGTTCAGTAACGCTGCACCTTTTTTATTGTGGGCTATTGCTATATCTTTTTGTTGTTATTGTTGTTGTTGTTGTTTTTGTCCATGATTCATCAATTTTACCATCACTTATGCTGCACAGCTTTATGGGTCTTTCTTAACTCTACTGTTTTCTGGTTCCAGTGTCGACTCAATTGTGAAAACGGGCTTCCCAAATCTGAACATTGCCTACTGTTATTTCAGTTTCTAATACATAAAAGCAAAAATCTCTCTCTGGTAAGTCCGCTTAAAACTGTACTGTGTTAGTGTGTTACAGAGACCTTGAGGAAAAGTGGAAAAACTTCAGAGCTATTTAACAGCAAGACAAAGTGTGTTTACTGACTGAGTGTGTTTGCCAAGTGAGAAGAAAATGCTGTCATACCACGCTCTATATTTCTTCTTGACAGAAATAGAGCAAGAAGAGAAAACAGAAGAGACAACAGATTGAACAGGTTTCTTGAGGCATCATGACTTATGTTGACACTGACTTTTGTCATATACTTCCATGTCCCATGGCACAAGTGTCATTCATTGCAAAAGGAATATTATAATTCGGGTATAGCAGGTTTGAAGAGTAATCTCTTGGTGAGTGGCACACATTCCTTGTTTCCAAAGGACCAGAGACAAAACTTTCTTCCAAAGAAAGCAAGTAGCATAAGGAAAATTCGACAAAGCTATTATCTCATCGTATTTAACTTAGTTATATATAAAAGTTTCTTGTGTTCAAAATAAAATGTGCAAGGATCTGCACATATATAATCCTACATCTACTGTATATATTTAATTCCCACACACCAGTTTCATTCAGATAGGCCAGACGGTTCAACCTACTTACATACACTTACCATCGCAACATATCCAATGGGGATGGGGCTCTCATCTGTGAACATAAAAATATGTTGCAATATTCAAAAGGCATGATTCCTTTCGGCATGAAATATAAACACATCGTCGGTATAAAATATATATCACTACAGTATCATACTACAAATCATACATATCACGATGTAAACATACAATAATCTGCAGGACTCACCCACAATTCCTCTTGGAATATCAGCTAACATTTTCAACCTGTGATGTCTAGAAAGTATTTTGATCTAATTGCACTGCTATGCTCACCGACCCACAGCCATTTGCACGGCAAAGTTAGCGTTATTGTCACTGTACATCATTTAGATGGAGAGCTTCCGAGAGAAACAGGCCAACGATGTAGTCGACCGAGGAACTCCAACGTCGTCGTCAGGATATGATCTCTCTTGGCACGGTAATGCACATCCCCTTTATCATTCATGTAGATGTTGAATTTCCTTGGCAGTGAGCAACACTCATGCAGTACCATGCATTTGTATCAAATATTAACGCTGACAGGAACGTTTGCATCGAGAGTCGAACATTTCTAAAACAGGGTCTCTGCGAATTGCGATTCATACTTACAGAAAAAGGTCAATTTCTACGTATGTACCGTCTCTGCTCTTACATAGGATGATGGAAGATAGAGAAAAATAACATCTACTGTAACTATCACTGCTACGATCACTATTCTGCTACATATTGTGAATATTCATGACAAAAACGCTGAACCTGATTAGTGATAAAGGTGCTTGCCAATAGGCCATGCAGAAAATATCATTCAGTGTGCCATTCAAAACAGCCTTTGTACCAGACAATGCGTGTGACCTCCCTTCTGTTAGACGGGAGCCAATGTTATTGGTATGGTCTTAGCTGTAATGCCTCCTCCAGATGGCCCTTCTCAATTGAGCCATTCTTTTCCAACGCACTGAGGCCGGGAATGTGTGTGCGCACAGACTCGCAGGAAAGCTATGGATATTTTGTGTTTTGATGCGCCCTTCACATAATTAGTCATAGGGGTGTGAGCAATATTAGAGTCAAATTAGAACCCTGCTGTCTTTGTAACCACATGAATAATTGAGGACTTTCTAATCATTATTCGCAAACACTGATGCAGATACACTGGAGAGGTCATGTTAACCGCTGAATGTTTATTTCCGTTGTCATATTCAACCGCATCGCTTTGTCCATTTCACAGCTACACTCCTTTCTGTCAAGCCCAACTTCATCATTCATCGCTATCATCGTAATAGTCAATATCACTTTTAGCATCACGGTCCACGGGGCAACAGTATAAAAGCAATAGTGGCAGGAATAACATCCTTTTTGGTCATTTTGACTGTAGTAAAGAGGACTAATGGGGCAATCAATAGCTAACAGGACATTTTTCCAATACGTTCGGCATGTCTGACGTACGAGTGACAGATTCGCAGTGCTTGGGAGAACGCGTGCCTGTCAGCTGACCCTGCGACAACCAAGCCACAGAGGGTTAAGTGAAAATGAAGCGCTAATATCCCCTTAGGGGTGAGCTCTCTTGCTATGCACACCATCCCTGACTAGATGACCAATAGATTCACTTCAGTTTGTCTACGTTCCACAATATCCTCGGTCCCCTGCAGTTAAATCACTGTGTGGTGTCTGCCTGACTATAATGCCCTTTCATTTTCATAGGGGTCAATTACTCTCAGAAACTAATTTATGTTTTGGATTTGTCTCTAACTTGTTTTTAATGTTTTATACTACGTGACCAGACTGTTTTATTTTTTTAGCTATGCTGATAATGTAAGCTTAGATGGGAGCTTCGAGTTGATGCAAGTACAATGGAGCTTTCAACAAAAATGAATGGCTCTGCACTTTCTAAGCGCCCAACAAGCTCTTCGCGCATTTTTTGAACATATCACGATGAAAAGTTTACGGTCTAATTGATGCCGAAATGTTTACAGTCCAAGGAAATCCCATATCAAATACATAGATATGACTCAACCTAATGAATGTGAGCAGAGATCAAGTGCGTGTTATACAATTACCCATAATCACTATCATCATTATTACAGAGGAAATATGAGGCGGTTGGATTTAATTATACATATCTCTTTGCCATGCCCAATGCAACACTACAAATGCTTTCATCTTCTGAACTATCACCTTTCATTACACGCCTTGATCTTTTATGCAGTTGGGTAAAAACAGAAGGCTTGCTATCCTTTGATCTCCGGCAAAAAAGCTCCCCAAGAAGCGACAGATTGTTTAAAGACGGAAACGGCATTGGATAGACTGCGTTAGAGTATCGTTTGATATTTTGATGCATTATTGACCGTGAAGCAAAAAGCAAAGTGTTGACCTCATCAAAAGTGGATGGGGATATGACAGTGTGTACAGAACAACAGTGATGTACAAGATGTATTCCTTTTTTGTTCTTTTGTTTTTGTGAATGAGCAGCTCCCAAAAATAAGTAGTGACTTCCAAAGTGCTGTCTTCATTTGTGCCAGCGAAGAATAGAATGTGATGGTTCGTTCACTTAAAGTGCGTCTTGTTTTGTTTTTCCATTATTTTGGTGACATCTTTGGTTATAAGCGGTAATTGCTGTGGTGTTCTTGCACTGCACTTCTCAGAAATCACTTGTCAATCAAACAGTGTGTCCAGTACTGTGACGTATTTCTGAGTTTCTGTAGGTACGAGTCTTTTGTTCAACCACGGTGGCTATCGCTGCTCATGCTAACAACCCAGTTCTTCTTCTGTTTATTCGAAACAAACCGCTGTTGCTGCTGCCGGAAATGTAAATGGCGGAATATGCCGTGAAACCTTAGTGGGGATTGTCGTTGATGAGGTTCACGTCACATACAAATGGTAAGTTAAATAACGTTAGCTATACAATTTCATGTTAAACGATTGTAGAACTGAAAGGTCGCTGAAGATAACAGCTAGTAACAACTAACACTAGCAGCTTGTTCATAAAAGTACGGTTACTGTACTGTCAGATCAAATGTTTAACGTTATGTATGTTATGTTACATAAACGTCTGACAACAGACAACATAGCATGTTAACCTGCCCGGTTAGCATGCTAACCGGGCATCTGCGGTTTGTTTACAGTCTTCCCTCTTCCGCGCTATCCTATTATGTCATATGGTTTGTTGATCTGATTGGTTGAAGTTAGCCTGCCCAGACGGTGATAGACAGATGGTTCATCCAATCACCTGCCAAGTAGCTTTTTGAAAGTGCCTGCCCATTTCAAAGGTTTGCCGAGTATGTTCCCAGA
>OMLI01035206.1:0-12398 GCA_900302605.1 Rondeletia loricata
GCTACTGTATTACAAAAACTAACATTATCAACAACAACATTCATAATGTGTGCGGCATTGCTTCATTCATACCCACACACAAATCATGCCAATTCATAACAATAGCAGACAAACAGGATCCGCGAACCAATTCACACCAAACACATACAGTCAAGTAGCCTATGTATAGCCTAATTACAGGCCGGAGTAGCTCCAAGTTGGAGGGGGCGTCATATCATTGCCATTGCTTATTATTGGTTTACTGTAACGTTACCAGTCATTTCGATTACATATAATGCAAAGTTTGAAGTTTAGTTTGTAGGCTAATCCCTAAAACACAGCAGGCGGTGCTGCCTCGATAAAAATCACCAGTGTTACTCACTTTTGATGTTTTGATTTTGACCATAGGACTTCCTGCTGTCAAAACACAGTCAAAGGAATCGCCACAATGGGTCAGGAGGATCCTTGCGAGATTCGGTTGCAGGTCTCGTTCTCCTGTCTTCAGCTGAGCGATGGCATCTCAGCCAAGTTGTCACATATCCTGTGGGATCCCACTGGTTTAGAGGTGGCCCATGTAGCTTGATGAACATCAAGGCGGATACCCGTTCAATCAGTAACTTCGTGCGGGTCGGGGTGTTGTTACCATTGGCAATGACGGCGTTTTAATATTGAAATTATAAAAATTTAAATTAAAAAAGAACCATGCTCGAAGAAGTGGGGGAACGGCGTTCCCCCGCGTCCAACGCCCACTACACCCCTGCTCGCGATGCATCGTTACATCCCTAGACACTACTGCTCTGTAGGAATCATCATGATGTTTTTTTTTTTTCATGCTATGTTATAAGATATTCTAATAAAATGTAAGCGAGCTTTTAAGCTATTGCCTAATAGCCTACAGCAATTTATTCAGCCTGTCTTACATTGGGATTGGTACGATTTGTGGCACTTTGGATACCCGTTTCTGCAGAGTAGTTCTTATGTTAGTCATCCTCTTTTGGATCCCAACCTGGTGTCTTTCAGACATTGTACTACATAACAAAATAAGTTATAGATGTACATAAATCCACAAATAACGCATCATTTGCATTTTAAAATAAATTGATTTAATTAAGTATTCTAATGCACATAATCAGAACAGATTTTCAAGCAGTGCTATATCTTCATCCTCATGTATCTTTGTGATTACACACAAACAACACAGCTAAGCCAAAAACATACTGTACCAATCATCTATCATGATCATGCATATAGGGGGAACCCAGGATAGGATTCGTGCATAGCTGAGAAGAGGAAAAAAGAGACAGAGCCAGTGAAAACTGTATGAACTCTGCAAACTCACATGATCAGGCACTGCAGCAGCAGCAGCAGAAGAACTTGCCAGCCCCAGTCCAGATTAGATAAGCAGGAAGTGCTGAATCTGTTCTCTCTATGCCTCCTTCGGTACACTGAGGCTGTAAAAGTCAGTCCCTCAGTTTGTAGAACTGCTGATAGAGGCATAATTTAACAACCATGCTGATTATTGATATCACACAAACACGGCAGCTTTTAATTATACCAGGCTAAATATTAGAGTGCATGAGAGAAGGAGGAGGGGAAGGGACTTGAAATGGCGCCTTTTTTATATAGGACAAATCAGAGTGTCGGTTCAAATGTGTAAAATGACCAGACATGCTGCAGAAATCATTCTGTGGAACATGTCTCCTCCATGTCTTCTAGTCTGCCTGTGAGACAAGAGCCTCAGCTAATTTCATATGCATAGATGAAGACCTTAAACACAAGTGGTTTTCTATATATATATATTTTTTTGCTCTAGGGGCCCACATTTTCAAAAATAATTTCTAATCTTGCAAAATGTTACTGATGTTACCACAAAACCTCACTGTTACACTGGGTACTATTTTTACAGTATTTTATTAAGGCTGCCTTGCATTGCAGCGACAAGGTAAGACTTTGGCAAAATAGCACATTTTGTAGGTTTGGATGCAAATATCTCAAAAACAATTTGGTAACCCATTTTAATCCTCATGAGACCCAGCTTTGGGCACTGACCCAGTGTTGTAAAATCACCATCTCAGGCTGCTTTTTGTCTCCAAAGACTATATGATAATTGTGATATCTAACTAACATACTCTCAATTCTCCCTCTTACTGTATCCCTCTCTCTCTTCTTACTGTCCACCCCTCACCTTCTCTCTCCCCAGCCGCTGTGCCAGCGAGCCCCAGTGGCCCTGAGTGTACGCGGGCAGCAGTCCCATGCAGCCACCCGTACAGTGGATGAGGAACGTCAGTGGACAGGGCAGGAGAGCCTGGCTCAGGATGATCCCGAGATGTGGGAACTGCTGCAGAAGGAGAAGGACAGGCAGTGTCGTGGCTTGGAACTCATTGCATCTGAGGTAAAAGATCTTTCAAAGATCTATGAGTGATGTAGTCAAATGCAGGAATGCAATTGTTTTGTTTTTATTTCATGTCTTTTTGATATTTGTTGGAGATGTCTGTTTTTCCTTTCACTTTTACCCACCATTATATTGATGACATCCATGAAATTACATTCCTCTTTTGTTTCTGTTCTCACGCTCCACTTTCTATACACGACACTAAATACGGTCTCCTTAACTCTCAGCTGCATTCTGTCCTTCACCTACTTCTCTTATGGACTGCCCTGGTATTCTTGTATCCACTCACACATGCGTGTGGTTGTGCACAGGCTCCGACCCTGTTTTTTAGGTTTTCTCTTGTGCTTGTTGTCGCTATTGTTTTTAACTTTTTTTGTGTCCCTTGTTTTAACACTTTGCGATGAGCCTGCTAAAGCACTTTATTTTGGTAAAGATTATTTTCCCACATTTTTGCATTATTGGACAGTTTACAATGGAGAGAGACAGGAAGGATGGGGAGGGAAAAGAGGGGGATGACGTGTGGCTAAGGTCCCAGGCCTTCCACGAGGCCATTGTGCAGTAGATGGATATTTGCCCACTTTTTAAACTATTTTCATTTTTTCCTAAAATGACCAAAGCAGGGTTTGACAATGATTGGAAAAAGGATTGCCCCATAGACCGGGTGCACTAGACATTGACTTGGACCCCTTGATTGGTCTGTCACCTGGTGATAAGCCTGTTATCTTTGCCTCTTTGCTCTGCCGTTGGCCCAATCTTCTGTTGTGCTTTTTCTGACCAGTTGGATGCCACGTCAGAGTTGGTCATAGATCCAGCAACTCAGAGTTGTGTGGAGTGGAGCTACTTTGAATTACAGAGCGAAAAGTAAATGGCTGTTTCTTTCGTTGTGGAAGCATTCGTTTCCTTGAGTAGAAAATGAAGAATCAATCCCGTAGCGTATTTTGGTGATTTCCTTGTAAGGCCCATCGAGCTGGCTCATTTTTGAAGGCAGACAATTACTGCAAACACACACTCAATGCCCACGACAAGAGCTGGCAGCACCTTGCCTGTGTGTTGGCAGTGCAGGTAGCTGACAACGCTTCATCAGGTCTGATTAATGTTTTGGGAAGATGGCTGAATGGAGAGACTTATTGCCATGAATATCCACTCTGGTTTTTGTTTTGTTTTTTCCATGTAACGGCTGGCTACATTTACAGAAAAGTATCAGTTGATTATGAGGGCTCATCGATGAATACAATAAGTACAACAAGGGTCAATTTATACTATGGAATTGTAGAGTTGTTAAAAATCATAGATTTCAAATCTATTCACAATCAATTATTTGCTGTTCTTTTTTCAGTTATTTCGCTGTATGAACATTTTATAGTAAAAAAAAAGTTATTTTCATTTTTGCCTGCTGGGCCAGTGAAAACATACTGGGGGCAAGTAGAACTCTGACCTTCTGGCTGGGAAAGTGGAAAACATTTCTTAACATTGAACTCTGCAAAGTGTTTTATTTTAAAAATATCAATTTCAAGTTCGCCTTTACTCTCATTCATTATTGACCCATTGACCAACTCTGCTCAGTGTCAGTAAGCCATTCAAATGTGGCTTCTTTTATAGTGAAAACAGTCACTGGGTACAGTACTTGCTGTAAGCAAGAATAGCTCAGTTGTACAGAGGCGTTCGGACGACTCTTTGTTTTCATTCCAAGGCTGTATAGTGTGAAATGGGAAATGTTACTATTCAAAAGAGCAGACAAGGTTTTATCTAGCATGGTTCTTTTCCCTCTCCTCCTACTTCTTCTTTGCCACAGTAGTTCAGTGGAGTATATCGGCTCCCTCTCAACACAAAGCCTGACCGCTCTAGTGTGAGATAAAGCTGATATCTTCATACTGCCTCTTCGCCCCCCTGCTTCACTCTGCAAGGCACATCACAGTACAGCACAGGTAGACATTACTTGAAGGAAAAGACATACATTTTCTCGCACGTGTCCACCCACACTCACTTTCTTATACACACAAGACACACACACACATTCTCCAAGATGCTCAGGAAGCAATCGCATTTCCATTTCTAATACATGCACAGTCGTCAACATGACAGACGGACACAGTGGAAAGCTGTTACTGGAGCTGTTATCTCCCTTGATCTCCTCTTGTCTCCCAGGTGAAGCATTAGCATACCCCCCCTCAAACTAGGGAGAGAGTGGAGGACATACGTGTTTGTGTGCATGTGTGTGTTTGTGGTGTCTGAGCCTGGCATTGGCCAGTGTGATAATATAATAAAGTGTTGTGTCAGGAGGCCATGCCAAGGGAGGCACCCATCTTCACTCACTGTTTACACAGTCAGTGCCACATACATTTGTATATTGAACTGCTGGGTCGAGACTCTGTTATAAAATGGTAAAATGGACCATACATGGATGTTAACATAAGATGATAATTTGTATGTATATGGATTTTGAACTTCCAGGTTCCTGGACTAGATGTAAAGCCTAACCTTTTTGGCTAATTCTAGCACATTTGCAGAAATTCAAGCCACACTCAACTCTTGGAGAAGTATTTGTTTTTCTTGGCTAATTCATTAAAAAACATCTCACCAAAATGCATCTCAGCATTTGCAGAAATGTTTATTATGCGAGTATCTTGTATCCTCTAGCAGCAGAGGTGATAAGCATTGTGGAGTGCAGAGTGTTAGTCCATGGAAGTCCAGGGGGTCAATACTGTAATGATTGCCTTTAGCTGGAGGGGGATTTCTCACTATCACTTAACAGACTTTAATTTGCCTTCCTTGTCCCTTCTGTCCACTCCCGCCATTGATCTGTGTGTGGTGTGTGTTTGTGTGCGTGTTCTCTCCACAGAATTTCTGCAGTCGAGCAGCTCTGGAAGCCCAAGGCTCATGTCTAAACAACAAATACTCAGAAGGCTACCCAGGGAAAAGGTGAGTGTGTTTACACAGGCACAACCCCTGCTTATTAACACTGTTGATATTGTCTGCTTTATGATATCTCTCACAGACATGCACACATAAGTTTAGGCCTACACATTGATTTATACTGCGTTCCCTAGCCTGCCCTATAATATGACACGCCAACCACACAGCAGCTAATCTATAGCCTCCAAAGAAGATACTTTAGGTGAGGCAGTGGAAGGATTTAGTGCCTAGGCCGATAGTCCTTTATTTTCAATTTTTTATTGTGGATTATTTCCCATGGGTAATTCACCTTTTTCAACAGCAATCAGAGAGCTGACATGTTTTTAAATGTGCCTCATTTGGTGCCTTTGATTCCGGGAATTTAAGCCTACAGTAAATCTCCCTCCCACTGTGTTTTAGTTTTTTTAGTTTTGTTGTTGTTGTTGTTGTCCCCAGCCGACTCCTCTACGGGGTTACACTTTAATGTAATTGCAATAAAGGATGATCAGATTGAATGAATGGTTTGTAGCCATCTGTTGCTCCTTCATCTGTAATTCCACTGGAAAGGTCTGATGAGCATTTTCACCTGAAATGTCCCAAATCTACTGTGGTAATTTTAGGTCTAGATTGGGTCCCATTTCTGTGACATATAGTGCCAGTTGTGGCAAATTTCAGAAAAATTAATTGTATTGTGATATCGACTAATATCACAGCTTAATTCTCACATAGAATAATCACAAGGTTAGCTAGTTAATGAGGTCACTGGCAGGTTACTTGGAGGGATGATACATCTAGTTACTGATTGGCCCAAGGAGTGCCTGCATCATTTGTGGAGGACAACATGTGTACTTGGGTTTTGGTCCCCCACGATGATTGTTAACTTGTTGGATTTTGCTGAAACTTGGGGGAGTGATGCATCTCTCCCATTCTCACATTAAAAAAATTACACTGATCAGCCCAAGGGGGGCACTACATCATTTGTTCGCTCATCGATGTATCACGCACAATATCTCAGACACCGCTGATCTGATATTGACAAAACCTGGGGAAATGATGCATCTCACTGCTGCATTCCAGCATTCATAATTACACTGATTGGCCAAAGGGGGAACTACAATTACAGCTCAAAACAAGACATATTTGTTACTGATTGGCCCAGACAGGGACTTCCATCATTTGTGGGGTACGACATGTTTACTGTTGCCTTGTTTTCGTTCTTTTTGTTCCACTCTCACAGGTACTATGGTGGAGCAGAAGTGGTTGACCAAATCGAGCTGCTGTGCCAGAAGAGAGCCCTGGAGGCCTTTGACCTGGACCCAGCCCTGTGGGGGGTTAATGTCCAGCCTTATTCAGGCTCCCCGGCTAACTTTGCCGCCTACACCGCCGTGCTCAACCCCCATGACCGCATCATGGGCCTGGACTTGCCCGATGGAGGACAGTCAGTAGTTGATGCTGATTTTTGTTTTTTATCTTTATCTTAATCTCCACCCTTTCACTCATCCTCTCACCCACTCACTCTTCTGCTTTCTAATTCACTCAGTTCCAAGTTTTCATTGTTAATTCACACTAGTGTGTCATGGGCCTGCACTTATTTTCCACTAAATTCTACAGTTAACCCCCACTTACTTACTCATCCCCCTTCTCTACCACAAACACCCATGAATAGCAGACATTTTAAGTTTCCCTATATGGGGACAGTAATTTGACGTTGATCTCACCTTTCACCCCATTTGGCCCATTGAAAAATGGAAGGTAGCTTGCTGAAAAGCTATTGTAGAACGCTGATCTAAATTCAACATCACTCAAACTATATTTTCACTCTAACTATAATTTGTTACCAACGTTGTCGTCTTGCTGCAATGTCGTCAGTTTGTTGCATTCCTGCATATGTGTTGGCAGATTAAGTCAGATTGCTCTCTGAGAGAATGTGAAGATTTTTGTCACAAAATAAGCTCCTACTCAGAGAACTCACGAGATATCATTTAATTATTGGCCACAAAATATTCGTGTTTAAAGATCAATTTTCTTCTGTCATGAATTTAACAAATTTGTTGCAGCTGTGTGTGTGTTCAGCTGTTTTTCATCTGTTTACATGTTATTGTCTTGTCTCCACAGTCTGACCCATGGCTATATGTCTGATGTGAAGAGGATCTCGGCCACCTCTATCTATTTTGAGTCCATGCCCTACAAGCTCGACGTAAGTAGAGACATCTACTCTCTGGTATCCCTCAGCTACTGATATCCATTAGCCACTGCTTTAACTGTCTTAAGGCAGTGATAAACAGGCAATTTTTTGAGGTAATGGTAACGAGCAATATCACCTGTAAAAGGGATGGGGATGAACAACTGGGATTAACAACCAATGTTATAGTGGACTATGAGGCAGACCTGGGTTAAATAATATTTGAAAATACTTTCTATGTTTTTTTAAATCCTCTTTAGATGCCTGATGGGTGAGGTTTGCCTCATAGAATAATACAATGCCAGAAAGTCAAGACAATCACAGTTAAGTATTTCAGAGTCAGTACTCGATGTGATTGGCAGCTTACCTGACATGATCTGAATTGCCCTGATGCAGGAAATTCTGTTTGACCCAGGAACCAACATATAATGAACAAATACCGTTGGTCCTAGTTGTTGACAGAATTGCCCATCTACATTGCCTCAGATCGTTGCCTGTGTGTCAGGGCCTCTACAGTCTTCTCAGATGTCCGATACTGGCTAGTGCAGAGCATTCCTTCCTTGTTCTGCTGGAGCCCCTTCTACAGATTCTCCTATTACCCAGTAGCACTATCCGTCATCTCCGCTACTTCTGTTTACCAGTTTGTGCCCTTAATTGTAGAGTAGTGGGTTGAAGCGGGAATTTGGGTTTGAAAAAAGGAATGTGTTGTAATTTGGCCACCATTGTGTATAATTTGTTCTTTGCTGTCCTTACAAACTGAATTTCCTTTGGGTCAATTACTGGAAGCGGACAGGGAGAAAACTATATTTTTATTAAGTGAGCATACACCTATCGCCCCTCCCCCTCACACACACCCAAAACACATAGCGCAAGTGCTGCTTAAAATAAATGCTAACCTTGTATTGCTCCCATATTGTGAGCAATGCACAACAGTTTGAATCTATTTCATCATTAGGTAACAAATGTCATTGATGAAATTTGATTTGAAATTTGAAAACATTTTAAAAATATTTGAACTACTTCAGTTGCACTCAATAATTGAAATAATGAGAAATTACAAATGATCAATAAAGCACAAATATTTGAAATCTAATTTAACCTAGAAATGTGATAATGTTTTTATCCTCGTTGGGAAATTCTCTTTTCGTTCGCCCCCCTCCAGAGAAAGGTCACAGTGCAGGGTCAGTTACAGAACAGCACCCCTGAAGCTGGTAGAGATTCAGTGTGTCGCTCAAAGACACTCAAAGACACACTGCTTGCTGACACACGGGCTTGAACCCCGGCCTTCCGGTCGAAGTATGGTCTCTACTCACTATGCAACCCTATAGCCCCATATGTTGTATATACTACATACAACATTCAAGTGATATTTTGCACCAGCGTGGAATCTGTGTAATCGGGGCCCCTCAGTAGGTAGTAAGACCGGGCATTTCTCAAGTTAACATATAGATATGATCAGTGCAACATAGTGGTGTGGGTATTCCTGGGGTAGTAGTTGTGTGGTAGTGGTGGTAGCGGCTGATCGATGCCTCAGAGAATCTGCGTGTCCAGGCCTGCTGATGTATGGGCAGGCAGGACCCCTCTGCGAGAGAGATAATGGGAAATCGACAGGCTGGCCAGCGCTACTGGCTCCGTCTTCACAATGAGCACTTTGATGGAGTGCGGGGGCATCCATAGATGTGCTCTGGAGATGGGAGATTATCAGGTTGTCTAAATAAAGCTTCCCTCCTCCCTTACTCTCTTCTTTCTCTCACTCTTTTCTTATCTGTCTCCCTTCTTCTTCATCCCTTCTGTCTCTCTCGCTCTGTATTTTTGCTCCATCTCGCTCTCTTTCTGTCTCCCGCTTGGGGGAGGGGTAAGACTGGGTATTGAGGCACGAGACAGGCTGGTCATTTGATAAGTGCAGCCTGATTCCATTTCATGTGACTCGGATCACATCCACTGAACAGTGGATTGTTCAACACGTCTCTCTAAATATTGCTTATTTATAGAAAAGGAGCAGAAAAGCAGTCCCCAACCATCCTCTGCTCTGTTTGACCTCATCAGATCAGTTGAGTAGATCTGTGAAAGATTAAATTGGGATAAGTAGGGGTGCATTATTGCAATTGCTCCATCTTCTTTCATAGGCTAGGTCGAAAATTCTCCCTTAGGCCAATGCCTTTCCTTTTTAAGGTAAGTTGAAGTTCATCTAAACTTCAAATGAAAACATTTGATCTCCCCTCTGTGTTGATGTTTGCTCTTGATCCTCAGCTATCTGACAGTTGTTTTCCACCCCCTCATGTCCCTCTTTTCTCCTTTCTCTCGACCCTTTCTCTTACTCTCTCATCCATATTCTCATATCCTTCTTCCTCTTCATTTTTCTCCTGTCCTCCTCTCCCTCTCTCTTTATCTCCTCTCTCTATCTCTAGATTGCAACGGGACTCATAGATTACGACCAGATGGAGATGACGGCCAGGCTGTTCCGGCCCAAGCTCATCATCGCTGGCACTAGCGCCTATGCCCGCCTCATTGACTACGCCCGCATCAAGAAGGTGCATGGAGCCCTCTCTCCTTATCCAAAACTCACCCAGCCTTTACCTTCTCTCTCTCTCTTTCACCCTCTCGCTCTGTCTCTCTCACCTACTACCTGTTCTCTAAATTCCTCTTCCGGCATATCCTATAGAGACCACTATCATCCTATTGCACCCTCTGATTTTGTGGTCCTTTACACTCTCACAAATTCACACACAACACACACGCTGTCTTCCTCTCTTATCTACGCAACCGAAGTCTCTCGCACCCATGCACAAACACACTCGCACTGACTCATCCGTACACATAGGCAACTTTAACCTCACACCTCACTGCTCTCTTTGACGGTGCACAAGAGGCCCCTTTATTTGTTTTGTGTTACACCCACCATGAATGTCCATTCACTCCATGACTGGCCCTCTTTGTTGCAGAGTTCCACTTTATCCAGTACCATCAGATGGAGTGTGTGCCCCACCATTACAGAGCTGTGTGTTTATTAAGCACCATAACTACTTTGCCACTAGGCCTGAAGTGTGGCCATATTTTTTCCCTGGCATGTCTCTGTGGAACTATTCACTGTTTTATGGCAGAGGCTGCCAGGCCGGGCTCTTCTCCAGGTTTTCAGGGTTATGCTACCTAGATTGGAGCAGGCTTCTCTTTAACTTTTTTCCTCCCACATTTGTTTCCCTATCGGCATTCATCAACTACAGTACGTCACCCTCTTGTGTTCTTTACTCCCTCCAGTAACCCTACCATCTCCTTTGCCTTTTAATCTAATAAACATGTGCTGATCCAGTTTAGATATGAGAGGAAGGAAGATTGTCATGATAATGCATATTAATTGGAGCTCTAAAAAGATTGTTTACTGCTCTGATCATTTGCCAGTGAGTCATTTGCATGTTAGCGAGCTATTTATTGTTTGTGCCTTTTTCAATAAATGCTGGCAAGAAACGGCATGGATTTATTGAATTATGCTGTAATACTTTGGGCCTCTGAAGACTGCTGAAGAGTATAATTACACCAGCCTCATTTTGAAATATCTGCCCTTTGAAAAGATAGGTACTACTGCTAACTGTGATGTAGAATAAGTTATCAAATCTTAACCGTGGGGAAGAATGTAATAGAATGTCTAGCGATTGTATCACACCTTTTATACCTCATATTTTAACATATACAGATGCAGTCTAATCAAATTCACAGCTCAGTGATGTAGATTGTGACACAGATTGAGGCAGGTTGAAGCATACTGCTGCACAAGTGGAAGAGTGATTACATGTCAGAAACAGTGTTGAATTAATTCGAACATTCATCTTATAGTTATTATAGTAGTTTCTCGTGACCCCTTACATGTCAAGAATAACAATGTATTTTAATGTGAAAGGCTCAATGCCTCAATGTATTTAAAAACAAGAACGATATTAATCTTAATGCTGTGTTTGTATGTCTTTTTAATGGACTGAGTCCAGAATAAAGTTGAACTGAACTTAATTCTCTGTTTGACCTCTCTTCCCCCCTCTTCTCCATCAGCTCTGTACCGAGTTGAAGGCCTATATGCTAGCTGACATGGCCCATATCAGTGGCCTGGTGGCAGGCAAGGGCGTTCCCTCTCCTTTTGAGTATGCTGACCTGGTCACCTCTACCACACACAAGTCCCTCCGAGGAGCCAGGTAAGAACTACAGAGACCTGGTAAAAATCCCATTGAGACTGTTGTACGGGTGTGAACTAATTGAGGGAGCAGTCAAAGAGGCTCAGTAACAACAGCTGGAATTTTTTAACTGATGTATAGAGGTAAACAGTCCCTTCGAGGATCTAGGAAGAAAATGTACTTCATGAAAATCATGTTGATACTTGGGGATGTCATTTTTCAGGTATTATTATTATTGTTTTGTGTTGATCTGAAACTGTCAAATGGATGTGCGCAATAGAAGAGACTTGAGTGATGATAACTGGAATTGTAATAACTAAATTTGTCTCTGCAATGAACAGACTGGGGCAAATTGTTTCTAACGTAGCTTGTTTAACTCCAGGTTATGTTGATATTATCAAACACATAAAACCCTAAATACACAAAGTGACCTCATCTCAGGCGCAGGGTGAGAAAGAAATCAATACTGAAACAGAAATCACACTGAACCAGAAGGGCTGACGGCAAGGAACAGATTTTTGGTAATGCAGATTTTAAGGCATCAAAAGGTAGAAGATCGAATGGTTTTAAAATGTGGGATTGTTAGAACAGGACCTCCAGGTTTTTTTTTTACTAGTCTTTCTTATTGAGAAAACACATTACTACCTGCCCCCTGCTCAACGGAACACCTGGCGGAATACAACACCTGTGCACAAAAATGTGTGGGGAAATTGATGGATGTCATCTAGCTCTCAACCTTACCACCATGAAGACTCAACAAGAAGAATTGAGAAAACCAATTTGGTAAGGTCTGATT
>OMLI01035220.1:0-10327 GCA_900302605.1 Rondeletia loricata
TGGTCACATAATGTTAGCTAACGGAGGAAAAGAGCCAAACCAAATGGATCGTTCACCAAAAAGAATCGGTTCCCTACGTTCACCAAAGAGAGCCGTTCAAAAAGAGCCATTCGTTCGCGAACGACCCATCACTAATTGGTGTCATATATTTTGCCCATTTTCCATATGGTGGCAACCATTTTTTACAATTATTATGGCATGTCTGCTTAGATGGGAGAAAGAGAGGGATGACACGACAAGAGCCCGATGCTGGATTCAAACCCAGGATGTTGCGATTACATGGTATGTGTCTCTGACAACTTAAAAACACATTTTATGGACACTGCTCTAAACTGTTCTTGCTACTGCCTCAAGTAGAGTTCAATAAAATAAGCTGTTTGGGAAAAGCCCTATTTGTTAAAAAAAAATAGCACAGCTATTACCCAAGCAGCCTTGGGGAGACATTGTTTTGCAAATCATGTACATCTGACCTCCAGCCACATGGAAAAATCCCACAGGCAACTCTCTTCAAAGGGGGTCAGGATACACCCCAGGTTTTTTTATTTTCCCATATTTTTTATCCGTCTTGCTACTTTTCCCATTTAAATGCTAGTTACTAGTATGGTAGAAGAAACAGCAGGAGTCTGAATGGCTCATACTGACTGATGCATGACGTTCGCTCCTTCAGCACAATCAAACATTGGTGTCTTTACATGTAATAAGTTTGCATGGCAGAATTCAATTACATGCAACATTGTTTAACCTACACATAAGCCAATTGACCAATCAAAGTAGAATAGAATTGTTATGTACATGTGAGGTTTCACTGTTCTGACAGGAAAAATTCTGCCAAACATCCATGAACTCACACTGGGCTATTTGGCTACCATAAATGCAAATAATGCTCCATATTTGCATTAACTAGCTTTTAGCTAACAGTGTCATATCTTAATAAAAACTCCAGTTGTTATTCCCGTGGTGAAATTCATTTTCACTGCCAGGAAAGTTGCCCAAGTAACTAGAAACTAGAGCAGCACGTGATTAGATAATTAGAATATGCCTGACTTTACGGCCTGATTAGGTACATGATCATTCATGTGACAAGTCAAATATTCTTAGCCAATGCATGTAGTTTTTTTTTTTAGCATGCCAGATTTTTACATGAAAGGGTAACAACAGTGTTTGAAAGAAGTGAGGATGGGTTTTTCCCCTTTTGCTCAAGGTCCGACTTTGGACAGTAAATCAATGGAAAGTCTCCAACTTCAGGGAGAAGTGTAAAAGCATGCCGAAGATTACTTCCATGAGGTTTCCCTTGCTATGGTCGCTAGAGTAATTCTGTTTTTTTATTCGTCACCTAGCGTTTGAACAGAGCCCGTTGCGAGCCAGTATCCTGCAGCATGTGACGAGGTCAGCTACACTTAACGCCAGATACTTATTAAAAAGAGCATTTTGTCTGGGTTTAAACGTGATCCAGCAACGTTACTTAGTGAACTGGGAACTTCTGACATGGCATGTCTGTGCATACATGGACCTCAAAATGGGCCTGCCCACATGATGGCCAACTTCCTTAGAAATAACACCCAACTTGCTAGCTAGCTAAATTGCAACAGTGGATACTGACATTGCACGGAGCCTGGCGGTGCCACAGCAGACTCGCCCAGCAGTGTGCAAGCTCGAAAACCGATTTCTGAATCGTTTCGAGATCAAATAAAGCTTCCCTATCAACGAAGGCCCACACTGTCGCATTTTTATTTAGCTAACCAGCTAGCCGACTGGCTGCTAACTGTAGCCACACCACCTGTCCAATGCTGCTTGTTGGCTAAGTGCTAAATTAACAGGATAAGATTAACACATCCCAGTTCACAATTGCTTAGAAGTCAAAATATTCCACAAACCCGTTAGGATTTCTCTTCCTTTCCCAGACTACAGCTCATTTGCACTTCGGCACAGCATTACCAGTTATGAAAATATGCACTTGGGCAAGGCCTGTCGCAGGATAGAGCAGGTGGGCCATGCACATACACGCAGATGTCAGTATTACCAAACATTACTCGGAGGGGGGGGGGGGTGACACTTGTGGGATTTCACACCAAAGTGTCATTTTCTTTAGATAAAGCACGCGCTCCACGTATTTAGCTCAATGTAGCTGTCATTTCCTAATTAGCTGCAGCAAATGGTACCACTGGCTAATTTGAATGGAGGAACTTCGGGCCCGTTACCATGCTGGTGGTGTTTCAATGGGGAAATAGGCTTTTAGGTGCTTAGGGAGCATTAGCAAGCACTTTTCAGTACATTTTCAATGACACGACTAATCTGATGTTTCAGATAAAAAACGCACTTAACCAAAATGCAGCTACAGTTTAGCACTATTTCAGGTTAAATTATTCTACAAATGAGGACCAGTTGTGAGTCATACATATACAGCGTGTTGGGTTGTTTTGCAAGCTAACATTAGCCTGCTAGCTAGCTACCTGGTTGCTGTGAGAAGCCATGCTCCCGGTGAGATTTTCTCTCCTCCACTGACAAGATGAAAACTCTCCCGGGAAGGTGTTGTAGGTTTGTAATAACAATTACAAAAGATGTCCTACTTCGACATCATTGTCATTTTCCCATCAATGTCCTGACAATCGTATTTTTAGATCCTTATAATGCATCAGCACATCATGCTGCTTCCCTTGCCGTCACCGCCATTTCTGTCTAGCATCTTCCTCGCTTGCTAGCAGCAGCGCGCGGTCGGTTGTAGTGGCAGACTGAGCCCAAAGAATAACGACACCGATTTCCGGCAAAGGTTTTCTCTCGGACTTCACAATAAACTATTGCATTGCCTCAGCATTATTCCAATCAGCACATTATTATCAATATTAAAATTGCATGGCTGTGAAAAACGTAAGTTGTCCTTGAAATGTATGGACTTCATTTGAGCAGTAGGAGAGGATTCAGAAAATGTTTACTTAATGTCAGATATTAAATGATTAAAGGGGAAAAGGCCATATTGCATCCATCCACTGCTGTCACTTTCAATGTATGTATATCAAACTGTTTCCTTAAAGTTTCATACAGCTTCATACTAAAGTTTCATACTACATTCTTGACGAAGTTGAAATTATATTTGTGTCTCGTGTATTCTGCAATGTGATTGAAAGATATGGTTCAACCCGCCAGACTTGACAGACCACATTTTTCTTTTTGCCCTCTCTCCATCACCATCTCTCTAGGTGATAACACAGGCTCATTTAAAAAGGAAATGCACAAGCGCACATTCTTGTTGGTGAACGTATTGGTATTAGTAATCGGTCTTTCTAGATGGTTCTCTTCCTCACATGTGGTATTTGATGGGTGCTTTTAAGTGCCTTACAGTACTGTGAGTGCATACGCCTACGTTTATGGTATGTTTGGCACCAGTGGAAACTGAACCCCTAAAAATGGTGGCGCGTAGGCTCCTCTGCGAGCCTATGCGACCTACGGTTACCCATAATACCCTTCGCTGCGTAGCTACGCAGATACGTTTACGTGTACCTCCGCAGAAGCATAAATCCCGCTTTAGTGCCATGCTCTGCCCATTGAGACTGTCTTTCAACCAGATGACACAAGTTCAAGCTCCATGGCAGCAAGCGAATCCCTTCCAGCTCCAGGCTCCAGGGGTGATATCCTGTAGCTGACCCTGTGCTCTGACCTCCCTGGAGGAGGGACGAGATCAACTAGAAGTTCCTAGTTATCCCATTAAGTTATGTGTTTTACAGCAACAATTTAAAATAACATTTATTTTGAAAGGTGTATTTGCTCGGCGGAAAAACCGGAAATAGCATCATGAACTATTCTAGCGAACTTCACGATTCAAGCGTGCTCGTGTGCGTTTACGTCCGGGTTGGAGGATGAATCGCAAATTTGCCATCTCAAAGTTGAGGCCAACTTGAACCGAAAAATCGTGTACACTTTCGTGCATTATTTTATATGTAGTGAAGCTGACGCCAAACTGAAAATGCCCATGAAAGTATTTTACATCAATTAATCAAATTGACCTGTACATCTTCTTCTTCTTCTGCACTGTTTTTCAGTTCAGCCGCACTACATTGTCCTCTCCATGACAAAAATACAATAATTTAAAAATTACAGCATACATTTCACAGTAGTTTTTACCAGATAGCATAAAACTGCATCGCAACTAGTGGGCGTGGCATGGGACAGGTGAATGGTAGGAGGAGTCTAAGGAAATCCGAGTCCAAACACAGGAAGCTAGAAAAGGTGTTTGTTTTTTTCGAGGAGTAAAAGAAAGCAAACCCATTCGATTGTACGCAGGATCCAAAGGTAGGCACTGATAATGTGATATCTTCATATTCTGTAGGAGCCTACAACCAGCTAGCCTTAACTGAAAGTATGGAATCCAAATTGACCTGAAAGGAACTAAGTCAAACTAACTTCTTAACTATGCAGGAACCTCAGCCTATAGGTTATATTCATTAAATCAGTCTCCACTCTAGGTTACTCTCCACAGTGCTGGTTCTTCAGATGCAAGCCAACTATACACATTGGCTATGAGTCGGTCATGGGATTCATGTCCATGATCTTTTCTGTAGGACACAGGAAGATGCCAGAGAGGGACAGACACCAGAGGAGTGACAAGTATGCAGAGCACCGGAGCAGAGAGAGGGAAACGCCACGCAATGCAGAAGACTACAGAGAGGACAGAGACGTAGACCGGAGCAGGAGAGACAGGGACGAGAGGGGCTCTGCCGGTGACAGGAGGGCAGAACAAAAAGACTTCCCCAGCAGACAGAGGGACGTGACAACTCCCTCTCACCAGGAGACACCTGCTTACAGAGACCGCTATCATCAAGGGCCCTCAAGACTGTAAGAGACCATATACTTTCTATACAGAAGCCCTCCACACTTACTGTCAAGCACACACACTGTAGACCCCCGGTGGCAGGGTTACGCCACTTATATAAAATGTATATATTTTGTAGAGAAATAAATGGTATTGTCTTCGTAGGTCCAGAGAGACTCCAGTGCCTCCCTCTGAAGGGGAGTATTATGAGCGACAACACAGACAAGCTCTTTACAACCTCAGATACATCTTAACAAGTAGAGGTAAGTAACTTTTATGTTGTGTTATTGTCACAGATCAACAGTATCCTAAAATTATAAACATCTGGCACTCATTGGGATGGGACAAGTTTTGCTTGTAGGAAGCATTTCAGGAAATTTTATTACATTTAATTAACCACCAAAAGTTTCCAATATTTAGGTTTATGACGTTTATTTACCTTTTTACATCGTTTAAACAATCATTTTTTCTCCGGTCCTGTTCGTATAGGCATTATAGGCTTTGGGAATGCATAATGTGTGCAAGGGTTGAGTATCAAAATTCAGTGCTTTTTAGGTCGTGCCTACCAACAAAATAACATCAATACTCCCGAGTACCGAAAAATGTAAAGGCATTCAGTGCCAAGTTTCAGTGGAGAAATAAGTATATCATCAGAGATATACATTTTATTGCCACTCGTCTCCCAGCTAATCATTATTAGTCAAATATTCTACATTATATCCAATAATAATATTATAGAAGATCAAAAAATACCATAAACTACAATAAGGTCACTATAAACTCACTATTTACTAGACCTACCACAGACACATTATAAGTCAATAAAGAAGTATTATACATTTTCAATAGGGTATTTAAGTGAAGGCTGTTTGGATACATTCCTGGCACAACTCACAAAACACTTCCTCAGTGTGCTTTTTGAGTCAGAATGACTTTTCCACCGCTGAAAGAGAAGATGTGGTGACGCTGTGTCTGTAAAAATTGCACAGCAAAACCAAATGCAACCAACAGTGATGGAGTCCGCAGCCATCGATGCCTCAAGTGCTCATAGATTTGCCAGCAATGTCATAGATAAGCTGACATGTTAACATCAGCAGTATTCACTTTCTTGCTACTAATGTTGCCTTCAAGTGCCATTGGAAATATCGCAAATATGAGTTAAGAGCACATGAACGACCCAACAAAGTATATACGACTGGTAAAGTGGTAATTTTCTATGATGCCTGAGTGACATTTAGGGGACGTTGAGCAACTGTTGATGGTGTGAAAAGTTCTGCTTTATTATTATGTTATTGTTTGGCATTCTATGTGAACAGTTACTGTTGTATGTTTCTATTTTCACATTTTGTTGAACTTTTAATATTTAATGAAAACATGAATTTCATGCCCGATGTGCATTTTCTGCTGCTGTACCAAAGTAGCTCTGTGCTGCTTGATTTCTAATAAAATATTATTACGAAAGCACTTGAATGCACAAGTCAGATTTACGACTTCCCAAGTGGGAAGAAGGTGCTTACAAGGAGCCCTTGAAGGCAGCATCATTTTACTTGCTTCAAACAACAGTGCTAATGTTGCTAACCAACACCAAAACGTTATCGATAGCTTAAGTCTTCCATAGTCAGACCTTTTCCCACAGTTGATCCCCTGGCTTTGCCCTTGGCAGTGGCGGGAGGCGGGAGGGAAATATTTTCAGTTTTGTTTCACCCAAGCTTATGAGCTGGTTTGAGAGTAAGAAATTTGACTTAAACTTTAGTGCTGGTAGGTTTGAGATCTGAGTTATAATCAGCAACACGGATAACACCTAATTAAGCCAATGAAAATGCTTCCTGCGCATCTCGTAATCAAAGCTCATGCTTGTTCCTTTAGGTGTTACCTTCAGAGGGCACAGCCTCAAACTATTAAATTGGCCCCTTATGTAATACTATATTATAGTACATACATGTGATTGTGAGGGGATGAGTAGGATCAGGCACAGATTTTTTACCATTACGTTTCATTTCTTGTGCCATCCTTCATTATTTTTTACAAATTCCTGTCAGGATTACCCCTCTGTTGACCCTCTGTTCCAGGTCTCTGCCAGGTTATGGAGGTGTTTGTGAATCTGCTCATAGTCATCTGTGCAGGAGTGCCATATAGCAACTCTGGGGGCTACCGTGACCTAGCCAGCCTTGGAGGACTCTACCATTATTATTACGGTGGAGCAAATGCCTTTACTGGGGCTGACGCAGACCGGGTGAAGGAGCTGGACCAACTGTTCCATCAGCTCAAGCGGCCTCCATACGTCTTTACCATGGCTTGCGGTGGGGCTGTGATGACCTATGCCTGTGCGATGCTCGCCCTGGGGGTTTTCAGAGTCCCTTACCGCTGGCCCCCTGTGCTGCTGGGGGAGGCTCTGCTGAACCTCCTGATGGGCCTGGGCTACATCCCTGCGCTGGCCTTCTACTTCATCAAGCTGAAGGAAACCTACGACAATGCCATCTGCAAGGAGAGAGAGCAGCTCTACAAGAGTAAAGGGCACCAGGGCTTCGAGTGCCAGCTAAATGGGGCGGATATCGCAGGAGGTCTCTTCGGGGTTCTGGGAGTCATCGTTTTCCCCTTTGGTGCAGTGTTAGCGATCAGAGCTTTCAGGTCAGTACGTGAGTTGAAGAAACAAAGAGCAAGCGAGGACAGCAATTTTTAAATGGTCTTTTCTTCTCACCACATTTGAACAATGTGGGATTGAGTTGAAATTCCTGTGCTGAACAAAAAGCATGGACGTTTTAGTTTTTTTGGTGGTATTAGTTGTTACTGTACATCAACTCATGTTAAATGTGATTTGTGAATCCATTTTTTTAATCCATTTTTTTTAGAAATATGCTTTATTGATGTTTTTAATGATACAATGTTTTAATGATCCATTTGTATTTCTCTTTACTTTTTTATTCTTACCACATCTCCAGTTAACATACTGGTGTATGGTGTCTGTTACATTTGCTATAAATGTGTAGTCATAATAAACTACTCAAATGGTATATCTATTATTTTATCATTCTTTTTTTAAATTAATTTTGTACAGTAATAAAGATGTTCAAAACATAAGGAAAGTTTGTTAAAATACAGAGAATAAAAATAAAGAGACATTTGCAAACAGCAAACAAAAAGTGGGATACATGTTTCTTAGGCATCTAATGTGGTTCTCCATTTTATTTTTGGTAAATATGAGATGGTAGTGTTCTCTTTGTTTGTAGTATAGGCAATCCATTTGTGCCAATTTCTATTAATCCTTAATTTTCAGAGTAAATGTTAGTTTTTCCATTGCAAATAACTCCCAGACAATGTCCGTCCATTCTTTGAGTCCAGGGGAGTCGGTTTCATACCAGTTTCTGGTGATTGCTTTTTTGCTTGCAACAAGCAATATCTTAAACCATGATCTTTTCACAAGTCCAAAATATATGAGAATGACAAGCATCCATGTCTCCAGAATAGGTTTTTCCAAGCAAATTCTCTCCACTGGGTGTAGGTGACATCATTTACACCAAGAAGTAGATTGGAATTCTAAATCTGTTTGATTCTGTTGACAACCAGAGGGAGAGTTTTTCAAAGGGCATTAGTCAAATTTTCACAATGCTGACAGTTATAATAATTTTGTTAACTTTACATTAACAGGTCCTTTGTTAAATTATACCATGAAATTGAGAAACGCAATTGTCATTGCACTGGACCTTTAAATTCTCCATCCTCAATAAGAGTACACAAGGTTGTTACATCCTTACTCAGTTTGGTATGTTTTCGTGTTTAATTGTATGTCCTTCCATCTTGCCCGTATCTGGGCAACATCAGCCTGTAGGCCTCATCTGAGCGGCATAGAAGTATTCCTTCAAATTTGGCAGTGCCATTCCTCCCTTGTAGCCTACTTAACTGATGTCTTTTATATCTGACTCTTGGCCTTTTACCAGCCCAGATAAACCCAGGATATGAATTGCTTTTGAGGGATTATTGCTGGAATGGATTGAAATAGACAGCCTTGGCAGAACATTCATTTTAATCACTTCTATCCCTGAACCAGAATCCAGGGTAGACTGCTTCCTCCCTTTGAATATGGTTATTAATAAGCTTGTAGTTAGTTTCATACAGTTCAGGAAGATTTTGGGTTTTGATCACCCCAATAAATCGTTTTGGCATACCACTTAACACTACATTTTTCTTTTATTTCTTGACTTGGAGAGTAATTTTTGTGTTTTCATTACGTTCAATTTGTCTCCTGACTAATGGCCAAAGTTTTCTAGGAGTGCCTTTAGATTAGGAAAGGAGGTGTCTGGTTCTTGAAGATAGCTTATTACATCATCCACGAACAGTCACACAAAGAGCTCCTCATTTCCTATATGTACCGCCTTCAAATCTCGACTCTGTCAGGGTAAAGCTGTCTGTCAATTGACCATTAATCCTATAGCAGTCGGATCCTGATACATAGTTCTAATATGCTGAATTGACTCTCCTGAATCCAAAGCTCTCCACCATGTGATACAGAAATGTCCTGTTAATATTATCCAATGCCTTTTCTGCATCAAGGCTAACCAGCACAGCACTCATTCCTCTACTTTGAACCTGCTCAATGATATGTAAAGTTGTCCTTATGTTGTCTTGGGTGTGGCGCCCCCTGATAAACCCTGTCTGATCTTCACTAATCACGTCGGGCATAAAGGTTTCAAATGTTTTTGAAATGATTGACGTATAAATTTAAATAATTTACATTTAAAGCTGATACAGGCCTAAAAGATCTGCAGTATTTCTTATCTTTAACTCCCTTAGGGATAAATGATATGTTGACTTCTCTCCATGATGGAGGTATCTTTCCCTTTTTTAAGAGTCCAATTGAAAGAAGCCAAGAGTAAAGGACTTAGTTCCTCCCTAAAGGTCTTATACCATTCGGACAGGAAACCATCGCTGCCTGGAGTTTTGTTAGATTTTAATCTGTTTATTGCTTATTCTAACTACTTGAGGTAAGGGTGTCGTTCTGTTCCTCACCGATAGATGGCAGATCTAATGTGTTTAGGAATTTTCTCATGTCTTCACTAGCAGCTTGGGGTTGAGTTGGACACATTCCTATAATAGTCCTCAAAAACCCTCTCTGTTTCTTCTGGTTAATATAGCAGCTGGTTAGATTGAGGGTCTCTAATCTTATGTATTGTATTTGCAGCTTGTTGTTTCTGTAAATGTCTGGCTAGGTTTGTTGCCTTAGGGCCTGATTCATAATGTTTCAAATACCTCATGTTTTTTCAGTTTCACTCTGGAGAATATCATCTATCTTTTTTCTTATCTCTTTTATTTGTTGCAATATCCCTGTGTATTTAGTATTCTTATGTTGCCGTTCCAAATCCCTTAATTTAGCAACCAGAACTTCCAGTCTAGCCTTCTTTTGACATGCCGCCCTTGATATTAATGTCCCATGTAGAACCACTTTAACTGTATCCCAGAGAATAGTTGGATCAACCTAGCCATTATCATTCTCTTCCACACAAGTTCCCATCTCCCTCTTGATGCCCT
>OMLI01035225.1:8329-20779 GCA_900302605.1 Rondeletia loricata
CGTTGCTTGTTCCATATTCAATGTTAAAGCAAAACTTGTTTGGGTCCATATTAAAAGGTTCATTTGTTCAATGTTGGCCCGCTACTTTGTTCAAGTAAAAAAATTTTGCCCACTGTGTATTTGAGTTTGACACCCCTGTGAGACACTCGTTTGGAATACAATGGATCTCAATGACTGGCCAACTGCCAAATTTCGGAACGCCGGTACACCGCGAGAGAGGGTGAGTTGATCAAAAATCATGGCTGATTTACATCTCGACATAGACCATGTCAACAATTAACCTGGGGTCTTAGCAGACCGGCCAATTCCTTTAAGGAGCTGCTAACACACCTACAACTATTTCATTAGTCTGGCTTTCAATGGAGAGTTTTAGTGTCCCATGATGTTTCAGAGGCTTTTCCACCCTGACAAGAATAACATGCTGGAGGAAACACTGAGTACTTGTAATTTTTAAACAGATACTGGCACAAAATGTCAGCGACTTCAGTCCAAAAATATTAGTATTGGTATCAGCCTTCAAAAACCTGTATCAGTTGAACCCTTGTGCCAAACAAACATCTCCTTTCTCCTCTTTGCCCTCTAACGTCTTGGGTGAGTGGAAGACACACACACACACACACACACACACACACACACACACACACACACACACACACAGCTGAACCATGAAACACAGAGGGGGGATAAAGAGGAGGAAGGAGAGTGGATAGAATGGAGAGATGAGGGAAGAATGACAGAAATGAGGAAAGAAGCTGAAACAAATCTACTTAGGTGACATGGCCACAATAAACAAGGATGTATAAGAATTAGGCTTGTACAATGTGGAATGCTTTTAGGTAACACTTTAGCTGAAGTGGTGCTCATAAGGCATCATGAGCACATTGTGAGTGCATTACAAATATTATAATCAGAGCATGATATAATAAACATTTTATTTGATGATTATATATGAGAAAGTTTATCTGTGCTGCTAATCTATAATCTTCTTGTAATGCATCACAATGCACTTCAAGTAAAGTGTTTCCTGCTTTTGTAACCATGATTTTTTTAACACCTGTTTAACCGGAGAAGGTGACTAAAAGCACTTTTTAATTCAACCAAAATGACTGAGAACACACTGCCATACTGAAACTCAATAGTACTCATATCTTATGGGGGACCCACCATGAATAGAGTCAAAACACATTTTGGGGCCCAAGCCGTAGATGAAGAAACACTGATCCACATATTTAGATTAGATGAAATGTAAATAATCCCTCTGGGGAAATTGGGTCATTACAGCAGCAAAAAAGAGATCCATTACAGTGTTTTGACACCAGAATGAACCAGGAAATAACTAACCAGACGAATGAGGAAGATGGACATTCAACATTAGGTTCAAAGATTAAGATAAGGTGGAATACATTCATAAGCAAGGAAGGAAAGGGCTGGTGGGCTTACCAGCCGCTTTCACTACTTGGACCATTTATGCAAAAAAGTGTGATGATTGGCCATAATTACAAGCACTCAGTTGATTTGGCCATTTAATGTGGAAAAACAGCATTAATTTAGCAAAATTTCAAGTTCTCACAAATATTGCGCGGATTGGTTGAATTTGCGTTAAAGCTGCACAAGGTAACTGCACGTATTGGCGGCTCCAAATGGCAGCGAGAGGTACTGCTTGAAAAATTTGAATTTCAATACCCAGAAATCCTGTGCAGTGATGTCACTAAACTGCACACAGCACGCTCATGCTTACCAATCCGGAAAATATTGAAACCAAAAATAGCATGGAAAATATTTTAGATCCATTTTGCTAAATTACTTCCAATTGCAGCTTTTCTTGCTTGGGACTTGTGAATGAGTTCTTTCAGATTAGTATTGCTCCTGCAGGTTGTTGCATGCTCTCAGTCTTCAACCCTCCATCTCCATGAAAATGTGGTTTGATTGGAACCATGAGGTTGACTCTGCTTGGTAGGTAGCAGTGTTGAGGAAGCTACTTTAAAAGTCTAGTTTTAGAAGCTACTTACTTATATTGGAAGAAGTTGAACTACAGCAAAGCTACGCTCAAGAGAAATATGATCTGTGTAGAAATGTAATATAATACAAACTCAAATGGCAGCAAAAATACCACTGAAGAACATTTCATTTTATTTTAAGGAACTAGAGTCCAAACCAAATAAGCCTATCTGGCTTCATCACAATGTTAACTTTCTGTTGGGTGTAATGTCCATCACTCCTACATTTACACTCAGTCTGGACCCAAACCACACCAAATTGAATTCCCCTCATTTATTTTATTTTTTTAGCTAATAATAGTTGGTTGTTGCAGTTGTAAAATACACCTCAAAATGTAAAAAAATAATAAAATAAACTATTAAAAACACGATCCAAATTTGAATTTAGTTGAACTACCAACAAGCTGCTGCTAAATGTAGTTAAACTACTAGTTTAATCACGTAGTGAAACTACTAATCAAGTTCCAACACTGGTAGGTGGGGTTCAGTCACAAGTTGACCAGATGAAGTTAGTACTCTACTGTCGCTCCCTGTTAAATACTGCCCCCCTGTGGAGAACAAGCATCACTGAATGTCAGTCAGTAATGCCAGCTATAACCAGCAATTACATATGAAGTAAGGACTTTTCCCAAGTTATTCTGCTGAGGCGGAATAGGACATTTGATTAAACATCCATGAACTTTGATCAAAAAAGTAAAAGGGAAAAGCCTAAGCCTAGAGCAATGCTATGTGAATTCTTCTTAACACAGACAAGAGTGTAGAACCCATGACCCTGAAATGGAATAAGTGGGTAAAGAAAATGAAGGAAGGAAGGAAGAGTATAGACCAAGGCTATTTGAATATCTGCCTCTGACAAAATACAATCTATGATAAGGTAATTAGAAAAAACACACAAAAACCATCAGCTTAAAAAAGACAGCAAAAAAATGATGGACTTTTAGCTCTAGTCAATAACATAAATAAAGTGAACTGGATTAAGAAACACTCAGCAGCACTGTTCTCTCTACCAGTGAATAGGCAGGATATGTCAAGAAGCACAGAAGAGCTGTCACCCCACCTACAAGAAATTCATTTATGTTTGTTTTATTGGAGAAATGTAATGTCACAAAGTCTAAATTCGGTTTCAACTGTCTTTCCATCCCATCAAGAAAAAAATATCTGGGGGAAACACTAAACAGTAGCTGGCTATTATGACCCACAGACACACCTTGAACCTTGAATTCACCAGACAATCCACTCAGTGTGAATTAGTAAAGAGATTTTGGCGGCTAGCTTAGTGTCTCTGTGTGTTCCTGTCTGTCTTGACAGCAAGGACATAGGGGTTGGGAGGTAGACAACAAATGAAGATACTGATTGGCTGAGAGATCATTTTAGTCAGCCAATAGTCTTTGTTTTAGTAAAAGACCAGTCATCTGCAGAGCAGTGTAAATTAATAAAGGGATGTTGGTGCTGGGACAGCAGGGCTAGAAATGAAAACCAGCCACCAGCCAGTTAGTTTGGACTCGAGCTGCTACGTCTATATTCTTCTAGAGCCACCTTGACTTCAAAACAAACTTCTAACAAATTAAATTACCCAGTGAAAATCTGAATCCATTTCCTATTGTGGCAGGTTGACCAAAATGTTAGTTTCATAGCCTGTGATATTCTAAAATAAATGTACAACTTGAATGAGACGTTAACCAGTGTTTCTTTAAATATGGCCTACAGTTCCAGATTGTAGGCCATATTGAATGCCTGTTTCTGCTGGGTCCCCACATGACTAAAGTAATATATTTTCTTAGACTTGGTGTACAGTTTTAGAGTGAAAGATGGTGCATTTGAGTACTCCTTCTAAAATCTTTATCTCCTAAATGTATCCAGTAAAGCGACAGCTTGGGGTGATTGTTTAGGCTAGTTAAGTCAGGGTCAATGATATTCAAGGAAACAAATCCAGCTACGGTGTGTCCAAAGTAACACCTTACATGTTTTTCTGATGAAACATTTCTGAACCAATGGATAGGGAGTTGGGCTCTCAGATCCTCTGACTTGAATCCTCTCCATTTCTTCTCCTGGGGCTTCCTGAGGGAAAAAGCTTATTATGTGAAAATCCCAAACCAGCAGCATCTGCATCAGTATTTGCATCTTTTGTATTGTACTTTCAGATTTCTGTATTTCTATTTTTTGTATTTTTATTATGTGCTAAATAAAAATCAACCAATCAATCAGTCTGCATCAGCGAATTTCTGATGCTTGGACAGCTGTCGACCTGGATATGCCTTTTCAGAATGCAAATGTGTGTGGAAGTTGGCGGTGGTCATGTTGAGCTCATTCTGTGAAGGAGGGAGTGATTTTGCCAATTCCAGACATTTCAGATTCCTGTATATAATTCAACTGCTTCTTTCTCTTCATGCATGTGGTTTGATTTCGTTTTAGAAATTTCTGTTGGCCAATATCATTTAACTGTTGGCGTTTCATGATGTTTCATTCACAACAGTAAAGATCTGTTGGTGACTTTTAACTACCATAATATTCAGTGGAAAGTTAATCATCTCAACCAATACTTGTGTTTACCACTTGATGTGTGTGATCTGAATTATGACTTTGAGTTTCAGAGTTTATTAAAGTTGAAGAAAGCTTATTTTCCCATGTACAAGTCAAATTATCCAATAATCTATATGAATGAACCTATATTATTTAGCCTAACAAATTCTGGATTGGGGCTTTAAAGCAGTTAAAGGGCCATTGAGATTGGCTGAGGATTTTACAAAGACTTGACAGGATGAATAAGGAGGCTGTCAAGCAGATAATACATGAGAGGACACTTATTGGTTGAGGGATGTTTAAAGGAGGTCAATCGGTGTAAATGAAAACAGTCATCCAGTTATTCTGCCTGGAGATGCTTGATTTGATTCACCCATGAAGTCTCTCTCTACGTTGTTCAGTGTGTGTGTGTGTGTGTGTGTGTGTGTGTGTGTGTGTGTGTGTGTGTGTGTGTACACACATGTGTGTTCAGACAGACAGACAGATGAATCATTTATCACACTTTACAGATGCTAACAGGAGTACACTGGGGAACCCTCATTAATACTTCATTAACCCTAATGCGTGTCTCAGTAGACTATACATTCACTACTGGGCTACTTGTAGGATGACTGGCTCTTTTTGTGGCTTGGATGTCCTTGTTTATGTTTTGGATTATATCTTAATGGAATACAACTTTCTATACTGAATATCTCTTAGACTGGAACTTCGCTTGTGAAATGAAAAGGAAAAGCCCCCCCCTTCAATAAAATGATGACAAATGCAGACAGAGCAAGGTGAGATAGAAAACATGGTCAATAATGAGTCTGATTGTTCAACAGCTCAACATCTGCTGCACATGCATAGTAGTAGTTATAGTAGTTCATGCCCAAAACCAAGCACAACTCTCCAACAGAATCATTTCCGGGTGTATTACATTTGTTTAAATTGATAGTGCTACAGGGAAAATATAATGTTTCTTAGATATCGAACATGTTCAACTTGCAAGTTACATTTTTGTTTGATTAATTGTGTAGCTTTAATGAGAGCTGTGGAGCAACACCAGGTAACAACAGTGAACATTTTGTTGTTTCCCACTAATGATGCAGTCCCCCTCACAGCAAATCAGTAACAAATATGTCACCTTGCTTTGGCCTCCCCAGTGTCATTTTGAAAATGCTGGAACACAGTGGTGAGATGCATCATTCCCCCATCAAAATCTGATCAGCAATATCTGAGATATTGCGTATGCTGGCCGGACGACATCGTGGGATACAATGACAGATTAGCAAAATGAGCTCAGAGTCCCCTCACACAAGGAAACTATTGGGTAGTATCGTGGGAGTTAGAGTACTGTACTAAATAAAGCAATGTTGAATCTGGATTTACTGAGATAGTGCCTGATTCCCTGACATTGGCAGAAGGCTTGTTCCAAATGGAGGGGACCCTATAGGAGAAGGCCCTTTCTTTTTTCTTTCAAATACATCAAATGCATAAATCTTAGGAGCTAAAATATAAATTTCATCCATCTTTTATTATTATTTCACCAGGTCATATTACTATGTAAAATCTGTGCATCATCTGCATAGGAGAGAAAGTGAAAAGGATATTCTTAGAGAAGATTGCAAACGGGAAACTAAGAGGACCTAGGGTGTTCCCATCTCGTTTGACAAAGTGGGACCCATTAGTGTGGCATGAGCAGTACTGTAAAGGCAAACAATACTCTCCTTACAGTCCAGGAGAACACAAGGATCAAATGTGTCAAAGTCTGCACTTTGATCAAGGAGACCAACATCCATACACCTATACAGAGCCCAGGTAGATGGCTCATAGTGGGTCATTTGATCAGAGCTGTCTTCGTGCTGTGCTGAATCCAGATTGGAAGATGTCATATATTGTTTGTGATTTACCAGCCATAGACAAAATGTACAAGCATTTAGTTTGTGGCTAGTGTTAAAGTCAAGCTCTGCCACTATCCAACATACAAACAAACAGACGGTCAGAGAGGAAGTGTGCAGCACCGCGATGCCCCGGCCAAAGGAAGTGACCTAGAGCAGCGGAGTTGTGCACAAGACTCAATATCAGGCATGAATTACAACTCCAAAAGCACACTAAGCTTAAAGAGGTATCTGCTAGGGCTGCAACTAATGATTATTTTGGTAATCCATTAATCTGGTGACTAATCCATTAATCTAACGATTATTTTCTTTGTTCCATTAGTCATAACAAAAATAAAAATAAATCAAGCAACTCAAAATTCAAAGTTTCATTGAGCTCTTGTGTTTTTGAGGAGCAGGTGGAGGACGCTCTCTGTCAAGACGTCTGCTAACCGAGGAGAAAGTCATCCATACACCTTTGTTTGTTACTAGGAGGACAGGGAAAACAATTGTAAACTTCATTTAAAAAATTTAAGTATATTGTATGTTATGGTATTTGTCTATGTGATGACAATATAGAAATTAATTGATGAATTACATTCAATAATTCCATGCCTATAAATGCTATGGATTCTCTGTGTGTACAGGTAGGGTGAGACATAAATGTACTACTTTAACTTCGGCCTTCTTCCTTAACATTGTGTATTTGAGTGATTTTCCTTCATTCAAAATGATGAAATACTCTTCACATTACTGTTCATCTAATGGCAACCCTAACCCTGATTATCGTTATCCTCTTAGGTTAGTAGTAACCTAACCATAACTAGCCAGAACTATCAGCACATATTCAGGTCTGTAGTCAAGCTACTCCCTCATAGCCAGGTAGCATAAATAACAATACTCACCAACTACTATCTGGTTCAGATGTGGCTCCAGGATACTTTTGTTGTAAATGTTGGTGTAATGCTATTGTGGAAGGCCATTATGTTTTGCAGAGGTTTCACTCTGCTGTATTATTGGCTTTAGAGTTGAAATATTCCCAGACTTTGTTTTGAAACTCACGGTTAAAAATTGTGTGAATGTCTTGCGGGTCTGGTTGTATTTTTAGCCATCTTCAATGAGGGAAACATCTTATTTGCCTCTCTGATGCATGTTAATCATTTTTCAAGCAATGCTGCCATCTTCTATGCATTGTAACATGGTATCTTTCATGCAGACAGCCTGAAAATAACAAAATAATGTGACGCATCGATGATAAATATCCACCTCGATGAAACAATTATGTCGACTAATCGTTGCAGCCCTATAATGTGGAAGATCCTTTTTTTTTTTTACATCTGGCGACATCTTTGGTGCTCATTGCTGTGGTATTTCTGCACTGCACTTCCCAGAGATCACCTGTCAATCAAACAGTGTGTCCAGTATTGTGACGTCATTTTCCTTGGATTTTCTGTTGATGAAGTTTGAGTTTCTGTAGGTGTCGCTCTTTTCTTTGTTCAGCCATGGTGGCTATCGCTGCTCATGCTAACTACCCAGTTCTTCTTTTATGTATTCCAAACAAAGCAGCAGCAGAGGATTTTCCCCAGGAAACACCTACCAGACACCGGGTGTTTAGAACAGCAAATATAAAAGCTTTCATGAACTGGATATAGGTTGGATCACTACTGTATTGATGATAGAGAGTAGCAAAACATTTATTTACATGAAAATGGCACAGATTACTACTTTAAATGTCTTATTGGTGTCCTTTGAACTTTGAAAGTCCCCATCATATACGATACTGTATTTTATTTTCATTAGTTCCTTTCTGTAGTGTGACAGTATGTGTGCAGTATTTGTGGTGTGCAATCAAAACTGCTAATGAGCATCGCCAATGGGTCATCATTACATCAATTAGCCTTCCAGTGGCTGCAGTGATGAAATACAGAAAATAACTCAACAACTACCAGTTCACCACTAGCATAAGCAAATCTGAAAGAGGTGTAAGCAGGTGTGTATTAGTTGGTTACCTAACCCTAAAAACAAGGTACTCTGAAAGAGGTATGCTGCATTACACTAGGGACACAATTTGTATAATGTTGAAGCAGGAATAAATATGCTATCAAAATGATATCTCTTTAAAGAGGTGTGAGGCATACAGGACTGGTGGAATGATTGGAATGACTGGTTATCTTCTCTTCCGCATTTTCCCACCCACGCTGTTAATGTGGACACGTTTATTAACTTATTAACTGTAGGGAGACGGGGACTGGGAGAGGCAATCGCATGTACCTTTTACAATGACTTGGCACTTCCTGCTGAGAAAAATGTGGGATTGTTATTGCTGTAGCCATTCAGAAACATTCACACTTTCTGGCACTAATGTCATTGTTTAACACTAACTGGGGTTAAAGCTGCAATATGCAACTTTTAAAATAACAATACATAAATAGGATAGGATTGTACATTATCAGTCTGTGAGCCTGTGTGTACATGTCTAAATCCGCCTGAAACTGATGTTCAGGCAAACACGTCCTGATGTTCAGGATGTTTTGGGGCGTATACCATTTGCTGTGTGCATGTCATAGGGGCCGTGTCCACAGAAAGCGTTTTTTTCATGGCGTAGCCCTTTGGATATAAAAAATATGAATGCCCAGAGCGCTTCCAAAGTGCACGGAGCGCTTACTGTTGCTTGGTTAGTCCCGCCTCTTCCTCGATTTGGATTGGTCGGTCGGAAAAAAGTGAAACTGACTATTTTCTACTCGAGGCGCCCAGTGTGCTCCGCCCAAAAACGCTAGCCGCCTTCGCTTTCTGCATGCGACAAAGGTCCCAGGCAGGATTTGAGCCCAGGACGCCCCCATCCTCAAAAAAATTTAATAGATCAGTGAAACTATGCCGATATTTTGACATGCAAAATATTTGGTAAATCCAATTGATGTGCTTAATAGACATCTAAAATAAGGTACATTCAATTCAAAACTGTTTTGAAGTTGCCTTTTAATGACCTTAGTGGTTTATTTGACATCACAAATCCCACTCAAGAAATTTGTGAATTCATTAAATATAGCATGAGACTGTATTGTACTGACGTAAGACTTGGAAATGTTCTAATGTTCTAATGTACTCAAATTAAAATAAACTTAAGTTGCATGGAGAATTACAAAATCAGTTTTCCAATGTGCTGCTGTTGGATGCAGCATGGCTCATCAGCACTGCGGCCAACATTTTACCTCCAGACAGCGACGTGATGAGGGGTGTGAGATACCACTGTGCCAAATACAGAATAACAATTGAATTCAGCAGAAATTATTTGAGGCCATTTTGGCATCATTTAGGGTCAGTTCTACAACTAACCCACACCGCAATACAAACCAATCTCTCTAGCAACAACAGAGAAAAATCACTTCTACACGCTTCATCCGTACGTGAAACATGCTGAGAACATGAAATTACTCTTTGATCGGACTTGCTGAGTTTTATCTTATACTACACCCATTATCTTCCATTGTATGTACAACTCCTCTTTCTTATGGGTTATTTTTTAGAGTAGTATTTTTTAACGAACCATACTCCTTAAATTACTAATTGGGTCCCTTGCTGAGAAAAGTTTAAGAATCTGTAAGCTAATAATGAATAATTAAGCACTAATACTTCTATTGCTTTATCAAAGATCATGGAAATAAGATACAAGCATCTATTCAAGCTTGTAAAAAGAAGCATGACACATATGCACATATGCAAAAACATTGCCAGTCTTTATTTGACTTGATTATTTTTTGACATTAATTAATTAATTTAATACATCATGGACATCAAGCACATAGCTACTCAGCATGACCATTTTAAGTTTGACTTCTGTTCATTTTAGCCAGTTGGCCACAAAGCAGCATCTGACATTTTCATACTGTGCCAGTACAAAACTGGAGCACCTGCAAAGTTGCTTTTTGTGAAACACACATCTAATTCGTGGTATGTTATCAGTAATTTACCAGGGAATATTGCACTTAAGACAACAAAATCAAACAAGGCTATCTCAGAAAGAAAGGTACTGGTGCTCAGCTAAAACAGAGGTGGTTGTCTGCTTAAAGGTATTAAAGTGAGCTCAACTTTTCCCTCTCACTTCATATCTCGCTCTATGGTTTTGTTTAGGGTTAGGCCAATATATTGTTTTGTCAGTATATATATTGAGCCGATATTGGCCTTTTGTTAAGAATGGGGCATTGGCCAATCAGTGTGGTCCACCTCTGATAATGGATATGATGCAGTTTGATTGGTCATATTTTTTGTAGAACTGATCAATACTACACTACACTACGACATTTTAATCATAAAGTATACATTAATATATTATTGTTATTATTATTATTATTATCCTGGGTTTCAATGGAGTTTTAGTGTCCCATGGTCTAAATTATGTTTCAGAAGCTTTTCCACCATGACAAGAATAAAATTCTGAGGGAAACACTTAATACTTGGAATTTGAATATTTGAATATTGGCCCAAAATATCTGCTATCGGCTAGTTTTGTTCTGCCTGTTTAATGATGGAGGGAGTGGGGAAGGCTTTGAAAACAGTCACCCAGCAAACATTTTGACATTGAATAGATATTTAATAGGATGGCCTGCACCAACATTGAAAGCCTGCGTAAATATAGCACCAAAATGAAAGTTGAGATGACGTCCGTAGTCGTCCATAGCTGCTACCTGCATCGTTTGGTGAAATCAGGACCTAAATATCTTTCTATATCAGTTCAAAATACTTTCAAAACTTGTGTTGACATGAATTTTTATCCTGCCATAATTTCATATTGTGTAACTTTTGTGCTCGTTTGAGTTGACATTGCACTGCCATCTGTCAAATGCTTGCTGGGCAATAACATTTTGTATCAATCTCTCCAGAATTGGGGATGCATTTTAATGTTCCTGTGACACACCACTGAGTCTGGACTTTAAAAACCCTGTTAGCACTGTGCTGAACTGCATAATAGTATATTTTGGAACTGGAATCACTTATACAGCACAATTTTGTTGCTGCACTTGGCCACACATTCTGTGTCTCTCTCTCTCTCTCTCTCACACACACACACACACACACACACACACACGCACACACGCACACACACACACACACACACACATACACGAACACTGCCCTTTCCCTCTTTCTCTCTTTTCATGAACATGTCTGTCTCTCACTCTTTCTCTTACACACACACACACACACACACACACACACACACACACACACACACACACACACACACACACACCTATCCTCTGTCTCATTCTTGCCAGGGAAACAGGAAGTGGATCATCTCTGTCCATTACCCTTGCACCATCTGTACCAATAAAGACTTCCTGTCTCTCTCACTCTGACAGTCACAATATATGCTGCTCTGCCAATATTTCTTACAGGATAAGTTTTTTCCATGTGCTATTCAGAAGGCTCTTTGGCCTAGGAGTAGGGTTTGACAAATATTAGTCTTTGAAAGCCGATACCGATACAGATTAGCCTTACAAGCCAGAGGGACACGAGACACGTCTGGCGTCCCTGATAGGAGGCTAGGAATAAGGCGTGTCCAATCACAGTTTTGGGGCCTGATCCAAGGGGGCAACATATGCGAGACACTACATAGAAGAATTGTAAACAACAATGGTTGCGATGGAGTATGGCAGCATTGCCTGTGTTGATGAAGCAATATCTTCTGTTAATTCAGAATTCAAGGGTCTGTCAGCTCAGCTAGCTCCGTTGGTGGTGAAGAAAAAGGCACGGAGGGAGAACCCAATACTCAGGTTTCCGTTGGTTGCACTCATGGACCAGATCCGTGAATGTGCAAAACTGGGTAACACAACTATGCAGCTTGGTGTTAAAGGCCCTATATGTAAAAAATGTACAATCATTAAAAGTTTTTTATTGCCAAAGAGTGAATTCTGTGTAACTAATGAGAACTAATGTCACCTGCTGCATCTCTCTCTGTTCAGCCGTTCAGTCTCTGTATGAGCAGGACTGGGGAGGACTCTGGACGAGTTTTCGCGGCAAATCTACCGGATGTGACGTTATGCGCGTTCCCGAGCCTGCCTCTCACACACACACACACA
>OMLI01035230.1:2196-14688 GCA_900302605.1 Rondeletia loricata
CTGTGTGTAGTTACACGCAAACACATACTGGTGTCCATAAGGTCCGTACAGTATGTGGCTATGTCTGCTTCTACCCCCCCACCCCCACCCACCCACGGCCCATGGCATGGTCACTGAGTGTAAAATTGCCCATTAGTGTGGAAGGTTACTCTGCCTGTGAATCGATGAAGTAAAGAGATGAAAGGATCCAGCATCTCATGTGCATTTATGTTTTGGCTCATGGTGTTGCGTCTCCATGAGCTGAGCAGTCATAAGAAACTGACACCATTACCTGAGACTGAAGTCTAATTTTGATCCCACAGTTTATTAGGTTTTCCATTGAACTGAGAACGACATCAGATCGTACCAGATACACTTTGCTTCTTTCCTTAAGTATGTTTTATGAAAGTTTTCAACCCTGGTGCCTGCCCACTATTTCCTTTATTATATTGTCCTCTCTGTATTAGTAACTGTAACTGTTATCAGTTAGATTGTGATTTCTCTGCATTTCTCCCTTGTCATAACCACAATTTTGATTGTACTTTTGCCCTTTTTTAATTGATTGTGTAAAGTATATTGGTGTTGATTTATGTACATTTATTGTCTACATATGCTGTATTGTTTTTGTTGTGTTTTTGTTTTTGTGTTTTGTAGTAGACAACAAAAGTCAATACGTCACCGACATATTTCTAAACACATTTTGGAGACACGCCATCATCACTGGAGACATGCATTATATAATGCTGTCAAATCGGTAAAAGTTTAATTCCCACATTTCCAACAGAATAAATCTCATTTCTGTTGTTGTTGTGATCACCTTGAAGGGCAAACTAATAGATTCTTTTTCAACAATTGATGGTTACAAAGTTGCTAATCAAATGTTGAGATTGTCTCCAGCTATCTCCAATTTTTGTTTACATTTTGCAAAGTGACGTGTGCATTTCCGTTATGTGTTGACTTTCGGTATATACAGATGTTGTGTGATTGTAAACAAAATTTAGTTTTTGTTTTTTTGCCAGATGCGCACTCTTTGGATAATTTGCATTAATTTGATTATAGAGTTTATGAAGACCAATGTAGTTTTTAGACCCCAACATGTAGTAGATCTCTCAAGCATCTCTTCAAACAGTATGTTCAGCGGTAAACACCTTTCAATAGGAGAATTAATGCAATTGTTTTGTGGCTTCTCTAAAGGTGTGTTGAAAACGCAAACCATATACAATGTATCAAACATAGGTTAATGCATGACAATCTGTACATGTGTATGTCTGCAACCTCCAATAATGATGTTTGTCACATTGAAATAGGGCTTAGTATCAATGTTTCTGTAGTTTATCCCAGTTACTCATTAAGTACCCAAGCATAACTTGAGCAAGGTCTGCATAAACTCACTTAAGCTCCAATTGTTTGTGGATGTATATGTGAAGTTAACACAATAACGCTGGCACAAAGTTCTGGAAGTGTTTTTACCCTTCATTTTGTAGCACACAGATTTTAGGTTTGGTTCAGTGTGGTAACACACATTGAACTGGCTCTGATCCAGATGGTCAAAGGACTTCTAGCTCACTTTGAGTAAGTCTGTATCTCTTTGGCTGTTATGCAAACTGACACAAACGATAATCCTTGTTTTATACTTTGTTCTGGTCATGGGGTGATCAATGTCAAGACGATTTCCCACCTTAGAAAACCCATTCAGGTCACATTCCAAACTTGGAAACTATTCCAGTAGACCATAATTTCTTCCTCATTGTGAATTTTGTTCCAATCATTGCAGAATTAAGGATTATAATTCTGTTTTGTAGCTCATTATCCTTAAAAGCCTGAAACATGCAGAACTGATGGCCATTAGAGTAGATACTGAATTGTTGTCCTATTTCAGTGGAAGACAGTAAATTAGACAAATGAGAATTTATCAATTACATGTTGTGGTACAAAGTCTTGAAATACTCTACTCTTGCATTGATTTTGAATGTATTATTTGATGGTTTAATCAATCAGATCATCTGTAATATTATTTTTTATTTTTTATTTAACCTTTGTTTAACCAGGCAAGTCACATTGAGATTAAAAATCTCTTTTTCAAGTGAGACCTGGCCAAGAATAATGAAGCAGACATCAGAAATAAATGTTTAACCATTTCATCCAATCAAAAAATGGGTCAAAGGTCATCATCAATTGAGCATGTGTAACATAGAGATCAAATGTAATTCACAATTGAAAACCTACATATTCATTCTAGTACACACTCAAGAGAAAGAGTATGCACATTATAAATGAATACTGACTAGATTGACATAAAACATAACATAAAAATCTGATTTGATTTGTTCATCAAATTATTACATTCAGATTCAATTCATCATTAAAACCGCTTGGTGCCAATGCCTGCAAGGTGCATATATGGAATGTTTCCCTTTTTAATAGCATTTTTTCAAGATTTCCACATTTTGGTGGTAATTCTACTTTCTCAAGTAGTCGCCATGGAAGAGTAACGTTGAAATGTCATGGTGAGTAAAATGTACCGCCACAGTCCCTGCCATTCCTTCTTGTACTTTGATGTTCAGTTTTGTACTGTTTATGTGTGAGGACTTGACACCCGCTTTTTTTTTCAGACTCAAAATAAGACTTTTGATCACGTTGACTCTCAAATTAATTGCTGTGTGATACACATCTATGGAGGGTGTTTAAACTCTTGCTGCTAATTCAGGGTCAGATGACAAAAAGTGCTAATGCTTCTTCCTCTGAGTCAGTGTGATCTAGGGAGATAAGCAGTTATGAAAGCAGTTGAATATTCGCTCTTTATTTGGGATCTTCCTTAAAAAGATCTGCTTGAGGTTTGAGATGCATCCTGCTGGTAACTGTAAAACGACCTGCCTCATCAGAGAATCATCCCGAGTGACAAACCCTTCTTCATCTATAAAAGTCACATGTGCACTGCTTGGTTTTAGCCAGTTGACACGGTCAGTTTCTTGTATAATGTGGTTACCAAAGATCTTTATTAAAACTGTTCAACTGTGTTGTGAGTTCATTCAGTTTACATTCATCACCCCGAGAATAGACAAAACATTTCATCAATACATCTGAACCATTTCACCATGCATATTGTACATATTTTTCAGGGGTTATAAATATATATTTTTAAATACTAAATTACTCAAATTAGGAGAGCAAATGTGTCCCATACAAATAAATTCTGAATAAAATATTTGTTATAAAGTCAATATCTTGAGGTAATATGTGCACTTTTTGTCCCTAGGAAATTATCCAAGATGTAATTTGAGGTCTATATGTTTCACGTGTGTGGGGTGGTGACCTTTGACCTATTTCTTGATTGATAAAATGGTTATAAATGTCCCCATGCTGTCTGCTTCACTTCAGTTCTGATGAAAGTGCATGAGCACAATGTGGCAGGATGCTCATTTCTATGTAAGACTTTGACCCCTTTTGCCTCCTTTGTGTGTCAGCAAACGGCTGTCTGTGGGTAGCAGAAATGGGAAAAACACTTCCAGAGCCACACAACCACGACTTCTGCGCTCTACAGCCGAACTACAGTAGAACCTCTTTCATCCAAACTGCTTACCTCAGAACTGACAAGACAACTTAATGGCCATAATGAAAAAAATATGCAGTGATGCAAAGAAATGCATTATTTTAAGTGCAACCATTCCATTTAAATGGAAATAAATAGATGTTACAGGGTGTTTTGGAATGTATGCACACACAAGTTGCATATCAGGACAAGGGTTTTGGTGTGGTATTTCAAAGTACTTCATGAATCCAAAGATTTTTTCAACCTTTGAATGACCTCCGTTCCTGAGGGGTTTTGATAAACAAGGTTCTACTGTGTTGTTGCTGTTTGGATTTGGTTAGGATTGTGGTATTCACCTGGGAAAGCTTTTCCTTACAGGGCCATAGCTTCAGCAGAAACATTTAATCATATATATATAAGATATATTAGAAATATTAGAAATATATGAATATATTTATGCTAATCAACACAGCATTAAACATGATATATGTTTTATATGACATAACCTCTACAGCGTTGATGCAAATCTCTTGATAGGTAGAAAGCCGTAGACAAATAGATCAAGTAAACAGATTATTAAAACTAAATGGCAACAATTCTAATTGCTCAGAATAGTGTTAATAAGTTGTGAATTTGTAGATATTGTGAATCCAATTCCAATAGTTTTTGTGAATATTGATGTCAGGTCATTTATTTTTACATTTGATAAGTACTGCTGTCTTACATTCAGCTCTGTAACACTAAGTGTTATGGTGTTTTTAAACGTACAGTAGAAATATTACTCATCAAGCTACTTACAAGATCAGTACCTTGTGTGCACTTTTCAAACTTTAACTGTGAATTAGCAGCTGTCTGCAAGCAAAGTTGTACACACTGTGTTCTTTCTCCAGCAATTTCACTGCATGTCCCTAAGCATTGAGAGAGCAAAGACCTCCTCCACACAGAGCTCCAGGAAGATAGTGGACTTGTTGTGTTTTTGTTGAGAAATCGCTCTCTATATGCTCAATGACTGGACTTTGTGTGTCGCATAACCCTCTCTCATTCATGTGCTTTACTGTATGAGATGTAACAAAAAGGACATTGTATTTTGTCTTGGATTTACCAGGCATTGCTTGGTTACATTCAAAGGTCAAAGGTGCAAATGTACACGGCGTAACAATCTGGTGGAGTCATCGGATATTCTTTTAGTGGCTCATGGAAATGTATTTCCTCTGATGCTTTGTGGTTTCTTCCGTCATCCGGGCTGTGCATGCGAGTCATTTTGTTTGTGGTGTTTACACTGTGACTTATTAGTACAGCATAAGGACATCCCACAGGGAACAGAACACATTGCACAGTCTTTATTGTAACGCTTGGTTAAATCAAAGTACAGTTACCTGAAATTACCTGTTATTTGTGCTGCATAAACAATATGCAATCCAGATGCTCTCAGTATACTATAGTAACACCTGCGCACATTAAATACAAAACACACGAAATAGTCATGCCATGACAACATATAACTTCAGATGTACAAAGAATCTAATGTGGTGCCTCAGTATTCGTTACCTACATCTTGATTGCTGCCCAATCATTTACTATTTTTTGGAATGACGGCAGAAATCTTTTGCACAGGGATATTTTAAGGTTCACTATTAGAGAGATTGAGTTTTCCTCTGAAAATTGCTGGTAGATATTAAAGCTTGTATCGGTGGTCAGAGTACATTTTGCATTAGCAGAAGCTGGTCAAATTTGGCCATGTGGTGGTCCAACAGCTCACCCATTTGACTTAATAAATGATTTAGCATTATGACTAAACACCACCCAATACTACTCTTCAGACCCCTTCTCTATGAGAAAACTCTAGGATATCCAAGTGACTTTGGTTTCATGTACTACATAATTTCAACTCTATTAACAATACAATAGATTCTCCAGTATCCAAAGCCGAGATACATGCAATTGCAATCAATTTAACTGTACAGAGACTGTACAGAGCATTGAATGAAGTAGAAGAAAATGTGTGTATGCACATTTCATATTGGGAATAAGCTTTGGTCTGGAATATCAACACATTTCAGTATTCTGAATATTATTGAGTAGTTTGAATAAACAAGGTTCTAGTCTACAGACTTTGCCTTTTTGTCACGGCATAAGAAGGTTAGTGTTACTCTCTTGCTCCAGTTCAGTACGGGCTGCCCTGTACCTTGGACCGCACAAAAACTCAATTATGTTTAAAGCTAAATAACCTCATTTTTCTCAGCACACAGGGAAAAGAGAACTCTATAAAATGCCCCACATGGATATATAAGGTTATCCAATATTGGACAGGATTTGTTTTTGCCTGCTTGTGCTTGCTATGATAAATGAAACGATCAATTATGAATTGTGTACTATTATTCATACCAGTTCTAGGACTGTACTAGTGCTTTGTGTTTTTGTGCTGCGCCTGACTGTTGCGCTATCTTCTTGATCTCAAAAAAAGCCAGAAACATTTGAGAACTTCATCACAATAAGATCCTAAATCTGTACACATTCAGATTTAGTCAAGGTGAAAGCCATCTTCTCGGGCTACTGACACATTCACCCTATTTGTACTGGGGCAGTATTACATGGAGGATTAATGGAAATGACCGAGAAAACTCCCCAGTGTGTTTTCCATGGTGTGTTCACAGGGGATAGATTGAAGAGACTGAATTTTACACGCCTCCAGATTTGACTTGAGTCTTCTTCGATATAGGACACAAAATTAAAACTGTTCAGGTGGTTGATGATGGCAATTGAGACAAATTCATACCAACATCAAATGCAATGCCAGAAGCAAATTTCAATTACCAGAAGTAAAGCATGAAATGGGAGGTATAGTGTTAAAATAAATGTTCAATAACAAATCAAATTATTATTATTATTATACAACATGTTTGAACAATCAACAGTCAGAAGAAGCCCAAGAGGTATGGAAAACCACGAATGTGCCAACAATTACACAGATTTTGATTTTCACAAGAGCAGCAACCTGATATAGGGTCTGTTTTCATTTTTTTGAAATACCAATTTAATGGAAATTAAGAATTCTGGAAGTTTAGAATTATGAGAATAGCTGCACAGTCGTACAGGAATTTAAAAAACTGATGTCCTCAGCGATTATTAGAAGTCGGTGGACGACCTCAGGTAATACTAAACCTGTGCAAATAGGGCTGTTGTGCTTCTCTCTCTCACCTGCAGTTAGTATTGTCAAGGATGGGATACATACTTATCAAACAAAACCCAACTGATCTACAGCCAGTATTCCTGATGTGACATTGACCCTCTAAGTGATGTGAAGACCAGGAAGTTGTGTGAAAGGAGGAGGTTTATATCTGATCTCCACTCACTGTGCTGTCAGAAATAAAGATGTTTTTTTTCCTTTGTTTTTAACATTTTCATTTTAACCTTTGTTTTGAAAGTGTTCACCTTTCTATTGTGAAGGTTTATTTGTGGGGCTACTGACAAAATGTTGTTTTCCATCCCTTTGTCCAGAAATTGCTGTTCTTTACAGTGAATAAATATAAACGTGCTTTCATGTCTGTGTGTTGTGATTACATTTTTTCAATTTCACAGCAGACACTATTGATTTCAGTCTATGATAATTGACATTCACTTTTCACAGAATACTACAGCCCAAAGTAGTGTCCAGTCATAGTTTGGTCCACCAAAAGCCCCTCAGGGGAGTCTTCATTGTTATATGCTACATGCAATTTTGCACAGGGGATGACGCTCCAAAGTTGAGGCCAGATGGGGATTATTATAGTTCACAGTTGAAAAAACATCTTGCACACCATGGGGTCATGTATGCATGAATCTTGGTGTGTGTGTGTATATATATACAGCTATCCTTGCTCTAAAAATGTGCCTCTAGAATGTTGAAGTGTGTCAATTGGACCGATTTTTTATTTTTATGTGTACCATCTCATCCTACATCATTGCACCAATCACCATCAAATATGCCCTGGAGCATTTATAATCCAAGCACATTAAAATATGTCCATAGATTTTTTGCTGGCCTATCACAACACTAGTCATAACTAATGTGAGTTTTTCCAATCATCATGAAGCTCTGTCCAAATGTCCAGGAGGCTCCAACGACCCCAGTTTTTAACACATTTTCAACTCCTATCACACCAAATGTGATGCAGAATTCAAGTGGGGCCAAACGGGGGCACTTTGAGTGTTTGGCCATGCACTGTAATATGAATATAAAAATGGATGCATATAGGTCATCCTTTGGCAGGATTTACAGTATATAAACAGGCCACATTTTTCTGACCATATCCACACACAAATATGACACAGATCAGATTTGTGTGTCTGTGTCCAGACATACCATATGTATATGGAGGGAAGTTATTAACATTACTAACTTATGAAAGTGTTCATCTCTCCATGGGAATATAGGTGAGGTACAGAGATGTTCTTACAACAAGTTCTGACTATTCACTACAGCCCAATACTCCTTTTTGGCTGCTCAGTTTCAAACATTCAACCGATTTTTACTAATTCTTCCACCATATTGTTCCACAGGTGCCTCTCGAGTTACTGACCAAGGAGGGATTATGTGCATGATCCTTGTGAATAATTCAGTCTCTGCCAGGTCCAATTTCCACTGCAATCATAATTCCCTGCACGGCATGGCATTATTCTTTCAGCCACTTGTCATTTGGACAAGTGGAATAACCTTTTACTTGTCCAAGAGCATACATCTCCAAAAAGAAGAAACGTGTCCGTGTCTGCACATTACAATGTGTGAGTCATACTGCTTTCCCAATGATATGGTCTCTATCAAATATTAAATGTTACTGCCAGAATCAGCTATATACACATATTATTTTGATGCACTCTCAAAACTCCATAAAAAGCTGTTCTTCTAACTAATCTTAGCATGTAGTATCTGAGACTTGTGTTATTGTCACATATTTAAAGTGTGGGTTAATTCACTCTCCACCTCACGCCACATTCTGCGGCAGGACATTTAATTTGTCTTGCAATTGTACGTCCAACAACAGAGCTCCAGACTTCTTCCACTGGTGCCACTAAAATGATCAGCTGATGATTTAATGGCACCAATATTTTGGTTCAGACTGCTTTACACAGTTAGGGATTGAACATGACCACTGAATAAAGTTTTTGAAATGAGAACCTTACTGAACACCTTCAACTACAACATCAAGAGCAGTCTATTAGTGACTCAGTACATACCAAACGCAAGTGTCAAGACATAGTCCCTCTCTCAGATGTTTCTTTGATGGCTTGTCATTTTATCTGTTTGAGACGAGATTGCCTCATTGTCTCTGATGATTTCTCAAGCATACAAGAGTGGACTGGTCTAAACATTACAATGAGGCTATTCATCTGTCTCTCCGTTCTGACATTACACTCCCCTGCTTGGACAAGCAAAGGCCCAACGGCTTCAAACTATGGAAGACTAACAAATGGGTTTGGAATTTAATATGTTATGAGCCACAGTCTACCTTTTAAAGTGTACTTGCTTATTTACTTGCCTTCAATGAGGACGAGAGACACTCAGATGCAAATATCAAAGGGTAGTCTACATGAAATGATGATACTGTGTGATGTTTTGGGGGTTTTGGAGTAAAGCTAAACAACTATATTTTGGAGCAAAAGAAAAAAGAGGGATGTTGGTTGTTGCTAGCACAATTAATCCACCATACATTTTCAATTGTACAATTGTAAATACAATTAGGCCTACGTTTGCAAATAATTCTTCAAAATGTTTAACCTGCTTGGGGTATCAGTATCTATCTGGGTGGGATGTACTGCATCAGTGGAATTTAAATGTCACTTCTGAAGTCAGTTCCATAAAAGTATACTTATTCGACTCTCATTTACTTTGCTGTGATGGTCTAAACTTTCTGTTACCCATTACACTGTGGCAGTAATGCTCCTAATATGCTATACTACACCAAAACTTGTTACTCATGATGTTTTTGTTACACCAATTCCTGTTTAAAGAAATATGTTATGAGTTGATAACAGCACCTACAGTATAGGTGAATAGCTTCCCATTGAAGGAATGGATTAAAAATCTTCACATAAGCAGCCTCATCCCCAGGAGTTGAATCTGAAATTCCACCTGGAATATAGTTTAGCATTCAGTTTTGGTTATTGCATTGATAAGCGAATTAGAATGTGTTTGCATGTTTCTGTTGCAGCTGGCACACTTGACGGTCCCGATACATTAGATTAGCCGTGGAGTGGAAAGCTGAGATGCCCTGCAGTCAGTATGGGGTGCCCTCGTGGAGGAAAGGACTCTGCAGCTGTACGTGTCCTTGGGAACATAACCCACTATGTACAGCGGAGAAAAAGAGGGGGAGGAGACATTTTAGAAAGGTGAAAAGGGAGAAAAAGAGATACAGCATATTGTAGGTAATAAGAAAATGATTTGCCCCTGAATTTCGATATTTCCAGTTACTTTTGTGGCCTATTAAAATATGACTGGAGGATTAGATGGCAATATGACATTGAAAAGTACATTGACATTTAATGCAAAAAAATTTTACTCTTCTTTTCCAACACCGGAGAAACAAGTTTGTATTTGCAGGTCACTGTTTGCTAATTTCATTTTGGACCATTGCCTGCTCAGATCTGTTCTATGTTTTGGTAATACAGATTATAGTAAGGTTCAGTGAGTTTTGCATAAAATTTCAGTTTTAGCAGTGCCACCCTCTTCGGTTTGTGTTGTAGTGTCTGTGTGCCTGGAGTCAGTCCATATCTCATCTCCTGAGATGATACCCTGACATACTTACCCATTCACTTTCTCCCACAAGCCCCCTACCTCCCTCAGGAGATGCATGGATGAGCAAGCTTATTCTCCTCGTGGGGTGTTCCCCATGCATGACTGATGTTTAGATTAATACCCTTGACTGATTCCTGCTTTGCAGTGAAGAGGAGTGTCAGAGCACAGCCACCCCCTCAGGAATCCATTGATTTTAGCACCATTCTGACAAACATAAACCTCCTAGACTCACAAAACACTGTGTATCTTGTCCATTTAGCTGCCTTGTCCTTGGGCCCAGCAGCCCACGCCTGCCTTTATAAAACAGCTGTCTTTGTCCTTCAACTGCACTAGCACAGGTGAGGCTGTTGCCAAGTATTTGTAGAAGCTCACTAATCAGATCTGCTTGGGAATGGTTGTTCAAATGAATTAAATATTTGGATGACCAAAATACACTGAAATACAGGGGTGAAATTTGTTTCAAACATGAACCATGAATGTACAACTATTCTAAAATGCCTTGTGCTGTCTCGGTTTCATTGGAAGTACTTTTATTTTTCAATATATAAAATGAGTTCCAAATGTGTTTTGACAGCAATGCAGTGTTGATTTGGCTCCTTACTCTTATGCTTATGTGAAAATGACACATTGACATGTTCAAGTGCAGTGTGCCAGCTTTAACTTTTGTAATTGGTCCCCCATTTTAGGATAGAAAAAGTATTTGGGCAGGTCAGGATTTGCAATAAAGTGGTCATTTTTCAAATATCCTCAAAAATGCTTAATGTGGAATGACTTCTAAAAGTCTGCAACCCATAGGGGGGGAAATGGTAATGTCGCCCCCTAGTGACATTGACCACTATGAGAAAAGGTTTGTCCTTTCTAAAGTGCATTTACTACAAAAAAAGTATTAAAAAAAATTTTGCAGATTGTATTGTGATTGTATGTTGGCTGCTAAAAATTACAAATGTTATTGCAAGTCCAGTCACATTTATTCATAAACCTCTTATAACAAAACATGTATATCGCAAAGTTGTTGTACAAAGCAGCAAAGGACAGACATTTTAAGGTGTGAGACTAGATTGTGTGTGTGTGTGTGTGTGTGTGTGTGTGTTTCTAGTGATGCAAAGTCCATGAAGCTAATAAATAAAATACATTTTTGATTTGTCAATGGGAACACGAATGAATAAATAAGGATTTTCATTAGGAATTGACATGACCAGCAGGAACGCCTGGATATAATAATCACCAGAATCTTTATATTTTATTGTCAGGTTCTCTTTCCAGCCTTTTAGCAGTTCAGTGTATGTCTATGAGGATTCAGTTGTGACTATGCTTGGCTTGTAATGTTTTCAGTATGGAGGGGTAAGTTAGTGAACAATTTGACAATAATTATTATTGTCCCGTCTGTCTGTACCTGAAGATGTGCCGCTGCTCTTTTCTCCCCCTCCAGGACAGGAGTAGGATCTTTTCCTTCAGTTCCGCCTCCCACTTCTTCCACTCTGCTTCTATTTTATCCATCTTCAGCTGGTTGGCTTCTTTCTACTGGAGCTGAGGGGTCTCGATTGTAGTTTTTCCTAGAAGAGTTCAGCCCCTCGAGCCTGGAGGCTCTTCATCCCACTGGATGTGGTGGGAGGCCAGTTAATCTTTAGCTTTCTGCTCCTCTTCACATCCTCAGTTGTTCCTGAGTTGCTGTAACAACAGCCTTGCTGGTCCTCAGCCATGGGCGTAGGTTTAGGGGGGTCAGGGGGGACTAGTCCCCCCCAATATTTATAAGAGGTGAATTTGTCCCCCCCAAAAATATCATGAATGATAACCACCTCACCAAAACAGGCTTTTATAATAGCACAGATGGTCTCAAGCAGTGGCGTTGCTAGGGGTGGGCCTCCGGGGCTGAAGCCCCGGATGTTTTTCGTCCAGCCCCGGACCTTTTGACACCCCCCAAAATAAAATACAAAAAAGTACATATATATTTTGTTTTTTGTTTTTTGACACCCGAAAAAAAAGACGAGACGAGAGAGAGACAGCGATTCTTGTCCATATAAAAATTTCAAATACTGGTATTTTATTAACATATATATACACACACAAGAACTCATGCAATTTGCATGGCAGGAGTATTTACTGAACGAAGGAATGCAACCAGTAAATACAGTGTTTCCCATACATAGGCTCTATTATTTAAAAAATACAAATAAAATAAAAAATACAAATAAAAATTCCCATTTTCTCCCAA
>OMLI01035231.1:0-11566 GCA_900302605.1 Rondeletia loricata
CTCCACTTAGTAAGGACAGGCGGCCTCCTGTTATTTCCTGAATCCTTTTCTAGTCTACATGGATTGTAAAATGTCTGTGTGTGTGTGTGTGTGTGTGTGTGTGTGTGTGTGTGTGTGTGTGTGTGTGTGTGTGTGTGCGCGCGCATAGCGCATAGTGACGTCACTATGGCCAAATAAGGGCATAGGCTTCTGCTCCGTGATACGCTGAAATTTAGGCTTCTGCTCCATGATAGGCTGAAATTTATAACACTGCCGCATGGCCCCAAAGACAAAAATGAAAAATCTGGCTCCGTTAGGTCACACGGCGGGGAGCTCTTTACATGTCCTGAAAGTTTCAGCGCGATTGCACCTGAGATGACCAAGCTATGGGTGAACAAAATTTCTGCTCACAGAGACTTCTCTTTCTTATTATAGGATGCATGAACTACATCCTCAGCTTTTAAAGGGAATATCCATGCTAAATCACATTTCACAAGTGTTATTCCTTTGATCTTGGACAGTTCAATCTTGATTTGTAAACAAGATACCAACAAAAGAACAAAAGATTGTTGTTGTGATTTTATCAATCCTGCACCTAGTACTTCATGGACAGTGAATGGGAGACCAACTAGAGAGCACAAGGTTGGGATATGGGTGTTTATTTTGGTTAACACATGTTAGCACTACAAAGAGATTAAGCTTATTTGGATGTAAACATCCTAAGAGTTAACAATGTCAGTTTCCGTTTTAATGATTAGTGAAGCAGCTCCAAGAAAAATAACTTTGCTCTTTCCAAGGTTTGGTTGTGTTGTGACTTGGTAGATAAACCAGTGAGTGGGTATGTTGGGCTAAAAGTGGATTGTAGGTTTATCTCCACTCGTATTAGTTTCTTTATTTTGTTTTTAAAGCTCTACCTCTGACCAACTGGTCATGGAAACATTAAGTACATGACACTAGCTCAATTGGTATTCCTGTCCCATCCACTGGGCACTTGGTGACATCTCAACAATAATTAAGTCGGAAATGTTTTTAGTTTTATTTTCTTCACAAATAAGTCCCATTTACATGCTAATTAAATGAATAAAATTAGCTCTCCCCTTTACATGATCTAAGTGACTTACAACGGTGTAACACACCATTTGAATGGCTTAATGAATTAGTATTGATTTGTTCGTTAATGGAGAGCACTATAAAGTTGTATGTGGTTAAGTTGTTAGCACTGTCAATCATAGACTGCAGTATCACAATTCTTCTCCCTTTAGTGAGTTTTTCCATAGTAGGAGTTTCCCTCAGTAGGTAAAGCATCAGCCTCTTATGTGGAAGATTGTGGGTTCAAATCCAGACATCTACCTTCCATAATGTTTTGTCTATCTGTCTTGTCTTTTCGAGGAGTGCTTGGACCCTATATTTTTTCTATTTCTATTTTCTATATTTCTTTTTTCCTTTTGGAAAATTGTATATACCATTGCTGTATTCTGTTCTCAGATACTGTCAGGCTACTGTAAGGAGAGATTGTGAAATTAAGTGAGAAAACTGTAGGGCCATCTGCACTCTCTTCTTCCCCCAGTCACTGCAGACTCTTTCACAAAAAATTCACGGAGAACTCGTAATGTGGTAGCTTAAGCAATTCAGAGCGATCAAACCTCCAGAGCTTTGGATGCTGCTGTACAGACAGACCTGTTATGCTCTCCTGCAACACTTTCACAGCTCAGCATGAATCCACTCTGCTAAAAGGCTTATAATAAACTTCCAGCACTTTCAAAGGTGGTCCTCAAAGACTCCTTCAAGCTGGGTGAGAGGAACTGCCGCCTAGTAAAGGTGGTTGAAAATTGGCCACTGCGCGAAAGCGGAAAAGTATATTGTAGGCCTATTCATTGCAAGCAGACAGTCTTTTAGGTAGTATTATGGGATTTAAGAGTTAGATGCAAAGAATAGACACTGGGGTAGAAACCCAGAAAGCCATGACTGCAGCTGTGACAAGGTGATGAAAGGTTTTCTTTTTCGTTGCACGCATATATTCTTTTGTGTGGGGCTTTTGCTATTTATGGATTTTTAGGTTTTCTTCTCAAGTACAATATTTTACTAAAAAAATCCTCTTACATGTTAGTCAAAACAACTTATGTAGTTAAATCAGTGTGTTTAGTGTATTTACAGTGTTTGAGTTTAGAATTTCAAGTTTTTAAGTTGTAAAGTAAGAGGACTTTAAGAAGAATACAGTAAGTAAGCAAAAAAACATTTTTTAATACAATGCGTTCACTAAATTTAAACATATCACAGATCAAGTCGAAATAATACCTTGTGTATTACCTAAATTCACAGCATACATTGCATCAGGGCTTTAGTCAAATATACCTCAGCCAAATTCAAGACAAAACAAGACCAAAGTTAGTTGAATCCAGTGTTGGGGTCGTTACTGGAAGTAATGACTTACTTTACTTATTACTACCCGAGAAAAGTAATTAGTTACACTACTCGTTACATTACTTTACGTTACACCCTAAAACGATTGTGCTAGGCTTACTTGCGTTCATTGGGCCAATAAATATTGTCGACCTAAGCCCACATTACCAGCAGTAGTCTAAATAATGACATAAATATTTCTTTTAAGGTTTTTAATAAAGACAGAGCCTACAGCATTAAATTCCGACTTAGTAGTTTTTACCACTTTGTTGTGCGCTCTACTCGTAATTCCAATATTTCCGACATGACTTGAAGGCAGGATAAGACGAGGGGAATCATTCGATAGATATGACGCCAATAAAGAGGTTACGCATGTAACGACCTATCTGTTAGATCAGTAACTGTAATGTGATTACTGAAATTAAAATGTACTTTACTCCGTTACAGGAAAAAGTAATGTGATTACAGTAACAACCAAAACGCTGAATCTGAGAAAAGACCAAGACCAAAGAGGATCAGATTCAGTGATATTGAAGAGCAGCACCTAAACAATGGGCACATCTTTTCAACGTTGGTATGAAAATTACACTTAATCATGTTATTCTGTCAAAACACCACAGATATTTTCCCATCAATATCCTTAAAGCCTACTGACAACACTGAGCAGCCAGACAGCAAAATGGCAACTAGTCATCTAAAAAAATCTCAAGTAGTACATTAGATTTACAATATCTTAAGCTGCTATAAAATAAAATGTTTTTATTTTGTTTTTGAAAATGGGTAGGCCTATTCACAAATCATATTCTTATTTAGTTAAATTAATTTTAGTCTGTCTATTGTACTGTCTCTATTTTGCTGGTGACTATAACCTAACAAACTGTCAGTTCTGTCCAGGCTCTCAGTTCATGCAGACGCAGACTTAGGAGTGCAGATGTATAAACATATTCATGAAAATTGAAGTTGTATATTCAGATATGAACTCAAGTGATTGTCATAACTTTCCCCTTATTATCCGCATCATTCATTACCACACACACAAAGTTGTATGTAAGCATTGTGTTTGCATTCCTTTTTCCTGTCATTCTGGCTTATGCATGGATCTGTCAATGTTCACATCAAAGCAACCCTGATGGGCCCCATAGCCCATCCTCATAACAACAGGAGATGTTGGCTTATTAAAAAATAATTTAACCTGTTTTATGAGGCAGAAAATGTCTGGAGAAACATCTGTGAAACAAGTTGTGTATTAAATATGTAGGAGCTGCATTCAAAATTCCTTTTTGCATGGGATGGCAGAGCTATAAAGAGAATCCAGAGTGCGGGCCCCCAAGCTCATTCAAGTGTTGCCATTCTCTCTGGCAGTCAAAGCAGAATTAACCTACTATCTGTGCCTACCTGTATCCCCAATTCTTAATTGGGGATACAGGGTTAATACAGTCGAAATCTGTCCCTTCATTGCCAGAAATGAGTGACTCAGGATTGTCTCCTATTGCTTTAGAAAAACCACATTAGAGAGATATTTTTGTATAGTGCTTTTCCTGAAAGCATGTGAGTAGACTAAAGAGTTCATTAATGCCGTTTTTGTTCTGAAGTGGAGGCCTCTGGAGACATAACATGCTCCCCAGGCTAGAGAGATGAAGGAGGAGAGGGGGGGGGGCTGCAGTACTGCAGGAGCATGGACACAATGCTACTGGATAAATTAAAGAAGGCTGACTTCAAAGGCTTCTTTGTAACCTTTTAATGAAATGTTGCTTCATCCTTGAGAATTACATTGAACAGAAATTTTCTATTTATCTTTGTACAGCTGATTTTCCCAACCTAATGGGATTGTAGAATTTGTATTTGAGCTTTTATCATTATCATTATTTGCATAGATAGATCTGTGGGGGGATGGCTATTCTCTGGTTTCTGTGTCAGTTCTTTACGACCTAATACCCATCAGGCAACAGTTCTCTCCATTACATCTTTGACCATAGCTACTTTAGAATAGGTGCATGGTAAATATCAAAAACATTTGCAACAAAGAAACATCACTGCTGGCCAGATTTCACACATTTGACACAAGCTACCCGTTTGATGATACTTCAGTAGTTCAGGTGAAATCAGTCTCCTGGCTCAGGGAAAACACTGGCCCACAGTTCATACAGTAATCATTCAGACATGAACAGCACAAATAGGCCTAATGCCTATAGTAGTAGCTCAAAGGGAGGACATTCAGCTAAATGTACACCATGCAAATATACACATCAAGCATCGCTCCCTGATGAGAACAAACAATCACACACAAATGAAAAATGTAATCAAGCATGTTGTGTGACAAAGACAAATTTCTAGCACCAAGTGCTCAAACCCCTAACAATGAGAACCGGATGCCAAAGGGCATAATATTTTCTGCGGCCAATCTGGGGTACAGCATCCCCTTAAATATGGCATTGATACATTTGTTCCAAGTGTGTACTGCTCTCTCTCTCTGGAATAAAACTGTTGAAGCAGCTGCAAACTAAATGCTAAACAAACCATTATGTGATAAAATTAACATATTCAATCATGAAATTGAATGTCTAGTTTCCTTTACACTTCACTACCCTTGAAGGCAGGTAGTTTGTGTATATGGACGTGCGTGCGTGTGTGTGCGTGCGTGTGTGTGTGTGTGTTTATTAAGAGCTTCAGGCCTTCAAACTCAGAGATTAAGCGGATGCGTGGGCCTGTGGATTTTAAGCATTGTCATGGCTGGCCTTTGGTCTGCCGCACCAGGTTGTCTGCTGCCATTGAGCCCTGAGTTGATGAAAAGCTCAATTTTGAAATGGTTAGTTCCGGTGCGCTGGACCGGCCACCTTATATTCCTCCTCCTGTCAGAAACACTTGGCTAGACACGTGTGAAAACCCCTGTTATCACATGACTAAAGTGAGAAAAGACTTCTATCAATACCGTAGAAGACTTCAGAGCTTGTCATTGTCCATCGTATTCTATAAATTTTACTTTGAGGCCGAGCAAGACTCAAGCTGGCAAACAGGGACAAAATGCATTGAGGATTCTTCAAATGGTGATGAAATCCTCTTAGAAATGGGAACACTACTGTGTAACCCAGGCATATTGACACCTCTCTACTGCTGTGGAGTTAATATGAACGGAGGTAAATTGCAATTTATATGCGTGGCCATGGAGAGGACACACCTGGTGTTGGCTTATGAAGAAAATACTTCAGCTTAGATGCCATATTTTTAATTGTCTTCTTTTAGCTTCCATTAAGTCGTTTCCAAACTTAAAAGCCTCACTCCCACCAAGTGCCTGTTGTTGAAATGAAGAGCTATTTCTTTCACATCTGGGACCTGGAATGAGAGCATCAACATAAGGTATGGGGAGGGCTCTTCCCCTCTCTCTTCGTTGAGCAGATTTGACTGGCTCTCTCCAACACACTGTTCTAATCACATTTGGTATAGATTAGGAAGTTGTGGTTTAACATATCAGTCATAACCAGTTTGGACAAAAAATCATTATAAAAATATTGCTAGCAACAAAAACAAAAAAAGTGTATCTGTATGCCATTGAATAAATGGGGAAATTGGCTTCACATGTAGCACTTCATTACTTCCACATCAGGCATTTAGAATGCAAAACACCCAGCCTGCCAGTTCATTTGCTCTTATGTGTAAATTACATTATGACTAGGTTACATTTATATATACTCTAAGATTAATAACTAGCTTATCATTATTCATCATCGTAACTTTTTTCAGCAGAATATGTTAAAGAAACAATAATGAAGAAAGTGCAGTGACGAAAGTGCAATTCTAAACACTTGCATTAAGATATCTGAGACAAGACTAAGATCAAGACAAATTAAGTTTGAACCTGAGACCAGACTAAAACTTGAGTAGAGAAGGATCTGGTTCATGAGCCAAAGCTTATGTTGATTAAAAAGCCGTGTCTTAGGGCCCTAATTTCATGCAGGTGCAGATCAAGTGCAATAATATTTCACCGGCAAAAGGAAAAAGTGTGCCTGTTTTGTAATTTAGTGGCTCGCCATGACATTGCTTGCGCTGAAAGAGGTGGTGGAGCGCCCTAAAGGGGAGAGTTAATACAAATTGATTGGCGCAGTGCAATTTTGGTATCAAAACTTACGCTTGTCTTCCACCTGCTCAGACTACGTCTTAGCACAAGTGCTGATGTTCTGTGCTATTTGCATGGGTTTAGTTGGTGAAGACACATAGACCTCTCCAAAATCACATCAAATCCTCTTATGTATGTTATGTTTGCCTATTTCACTTTGATATAAAATCTTCAACCAGTAGCCATGTTTACATGCATGTAAAAAACACAATTACAGGGCAATTAAGGCAATAATATGAGTAAGGCAGAGCCCATGTAAACAACCATACATATATTACATATAAAATAAGCATAATCGCAGTAACGTATGTGGAGTACTTTGATTTTAATCACATTAGTAAACACCAGTTAGGACATGTAAACACCGTAGTTAAAGTTCTTGAACTGTGGTCAAGTTGTGCATGTGCCCAGCTCATCCTGTTATGTGGAGGTACAGGGGAACTGGACAGGTATGTGCATTGCATCTGCAGCCTATAATTTGAGGGATGCCATGTGCATTTTCAAAGCGCTGCACAATTGCACACGCCTATGTGGGTACCTTTATGAAATCTTGTACAACTAGCACCATGCTCTTGCAGAATAGTTGCGAAACACAAACTTCTTAACGTTGCTTTTGTGCACACCAAACTAGATGGCTATGACTCTGAATTCTGCACAGCTTCCAAGTTTATACAGTGACATTTCCACTCATCATCAGGGGTACAGGAGCACGGATGGTGACAACCTGGGAACGCACTGGACGCAGATCTTCAGAACATTGTAAAGTTCTCTCTCCACTCTACATCACTGAGCTCCCTCAGGACCACTCATTCCCACCAATCCTTGCTCCGTATCCTCATCCAAAAATGTCAGGTTGCCAGGGTGCATCAGTTGCATGCGTGATCTCCTTCTTTCCATCAAGTTTCCCACAAGTAGCGCCTAAAGCATGGGATTTTTGTAATTGCAATAGAGATAGGCCTATGGCTGCAACATGATGTGATAGTGCAGAATCATGGCTGTAATTGTTTTGGTAAAATGTGATAGTGTCGGGACAGGAAACCTTTTTTGTGTGCAAAAAACTCTATGGATAATCGAAAAAAGTACTTCAGTCATGTAGCCTAAACAGGATTATTAGGGGGAGTTGTCAGTTTATGCAATCATGTAAACAGCTTAATCAGACTATTGGCAATAGTCACATTATTGTGTGTAAAACAAACTACAGGCAACTGACAAAATAATAGAAACACATTTTATTGTAATACAAAGTTGGTTGTATCAGGACATGTGGTAGTTCTGGATTCATGAAAATAGTATAAAGCATGGCAGTAATGCTATGGACCATATTTTCATGAATCAAGGTGCAAGTTCATGCGCACTTGGGCGTAATTTTGGGGTAATTTTGTGACCAGAGGCGCTAGCACAATGGTGGTGCAGTTATGGCACAGTTGTAAAAGGGGTTGGTCTGAGTAGACAGAGGCACAAGCAGGCAGGAAAAAATCTGCTTGTGCCCAATGAAATTGCCATGGTCACTGTGCTTGATCTGCACCGGCGCGAAATTAGGGCCCTGATTTCAACGATTACATTAGCATATAGTACAGTATGTGGCACAAACCTCCCCCTAACAGCATTTGAGTGTGTGGATATGCTGTAATGTGTGATAATCTCAAAATGAGCGAAAATACTGATGAAGAACTTAAAAAAATAAGTATCTTGCACATGATGTCTGATAAACTGTGCATGGTTTTGTCAAGATCAATATTTAACCAGTTGCCTTATTATTTTCAAGAATTTTCAGTGCTCCCACAAATAGATGAGCCATGACTGTTCGTTTATTCCTGTTACTTTACCTTGTTCATTGCTAAGACATGGCATTAAGTAGACCATATTTCTGTGTTCAGCCTAAAGTGAGCGTCCATGGGCTCTCCGGGACCATGTATCGAGAATATTTCAGTCATAATAGTGATGGATAGAGCTACTTACAGCAAGGTACAGACGCATTTAATGGGCAGTCGAACATTTTAATGGTTATAGGAGCACCTTGATACGCTACTCCACGCTCTCACAACACCTCACTATGCTATTATAGGGGCAATTGAAATGGAATTATAAAGGCATGAATGGGGTTAGAAGAAAATTAGTACTCTTGATCCTTATTATCAATACTATCAATGGACAAACAGTGAGGTGGCTTGTCCGAATTTCCCCATGTGGATCATCTTCAAGTTAACCAGAGATCTTGTCATGTCAAAGTGTTTCATTATTCCTGTGGAATGCATTCGTTCATTTTCTCTACCCGCTTAATCCTTTGCAGAGTTGTGGGGGGGCTGGAGCCTGTCCCAGCATTCACTGGGCTGAACCACCATGGACAGATAGATAGACACTCACCTTGCAGACATGCAAACTCCACACAGAAAGGGTCCTTCTTGCTGTGAGGCCACAGTGCTAACCACTGAGCCACTGTACCCCCCTTGTAGAATTTGGCTTGTCCCAATACTACATCAGTTTGTGTATGTGCGTGCATGTGTGCGTGCGCATGTGTATTTTGTACCTGCAGATAGATTTATTGGATTTGGTAATCTCTCCTGCTGTGGGCACTGTGATGCAAGTGGGCCTGACTCAGTTGCTCTGTGTGAGGCTGGCAATGCTCTGGACTGATCTTGTAGTGAAGGAGTTACTATGCAGAGCCGTAGTCATTATTCAATTAGACAGAATTAGGCACTGGCTAATGGGACAGTAGCCTGCTGTGAAAACCGACTCAGCATTAGCCTCTAGGCTTGGCAATGCTCATTTTACTGGGACAGCAATACAGTAAATCATAACAGATCAGTTTTTATATGATGATATGGAAAGCAAAAGGACATTAGCACACCTGGATAGCTATGTAGGAAAAAAGACTAGTACTCCTGGACACATTATTTGAGATAATGCCATATAACAATGTTTTAACACAAGGAAAACCATAGGATTTTCTACAAATGAGTTGTAAGAGTATTCAGCAGAAAAAAATATTTTGAGCAATTTGATAAATGTTTACAGAGATTATGTTATGCAACCCTTACAAACTGTGACAATCCTCACAATATTCCCTAGAGAGTTTCAATGTAACATCATGGATCCTCATCCATCATGGATCGTTACATATTCTGTAATGCATTTGCAGAACGTTTGGGATTTCTAGACTTTATGAAATGGAATTAGAAACCCATCGTTGGGAGAATATAATTAGTGGATAAGATGCCCTGCAATATTTCTCAAATTAACTATTAGCTTTCATATATTGCCTTACACTTTGAAGGTGTATTCTGCAATATTCTTCCAAATTATTAGTATTCAAACCCAGATGTGTATTGGGAGAGCTGGCAGCATTTTATAAATGTGAGAGAAAAAATCAGCATATACATATTTCCACTTTTCTGTGTAGTATGCAGGCTTTTAGTGCAGAATCTGTGTAAAGATTTAGTTTTATACATCTGGCTCAAGGTGGGGTGCTGGAGCAATGCTTTGACATGTGCTTTGGGGTTGTCAATGCTAAACCCAATCAGAGCCATTAAGAAGCAATGAAGAGTGTGGAAAGTGAGAACACATTTATTATTATTATTATTTATTATTAGAAGTGATTTGGATCATTGATTAGGGTCAGCAATACAATTCTAACCCATTGCACCACAACCTCAGCTTGTGTATGATGTAATTGTCATAAACACCTAAAATACAAAACATCCTACTATAAGTTGTATCTGTGTGCAGATGAATATGAAAAACACAGCAAAATACAGAATAAATATGGATATTAATATAGTGGTTTTGGTGGTGTGTAAACTGTGTATGGCTCTCAAACTACTTGTAGGCACTGATGAGGTTGATAGAATAAATGTGTCATCTTTATGAAAGTGAAAATGAAGTCCATTTTGTTTTGTATTACCCTTATTATAGTAAACAGAGGTAAATGTATCACGTATGGGGGACTGTGAAATTTTAAGGTTGTGTGAACATAAGATATTTGGGTTAGCAGACTATTTGGAGAAAGCTTGGGAAATGAGGAAAGGAGTATTATATAAACAAAAGGAGTAATGTTTGTTATTCTCTTTGTTAATCTAGATGTATGACCATATGTAGATATGTCTATGTTTTTGTATGTATACACTACATGTGTATATGCAAGTATAAATGTCGGGGGGCATATTTGTATGTACTCCCATGTGGGATGGGCCACCAGAGTGGCATTACACGAAAATAAAGATGAATTAATTCAGTCATCCACTTTGAAGTCGTTTTTCATGATGGTTTGTGATTTTGTTTTCTCAAAACAAATTGGGTATTTTCCCTCTATAAGTATGTCAATGAAATAAAAAAAGTTCAATAGTTTTTAGTTTAGTTTAGTTTTATTAGGTTGAAAACAACACAGTGTACATACAAAACATACACATGGATAAAAACAACCAAGGATAAAACACAATAAAGTCCAAGACTTATTTCCATTGTGGTCCTCTTGTTCGAGATGGAAATCAAACGTGTGGAGTCGAAGCGCTGAAATAAAAAAATAAATAGTGCAACAAATAAATAGCAATAAGTGACTAAAATACAATACAATACAATTAGTTAAAGCTCCTATATGTAGTTTTATGCTTTTAACAGATTATAATTAAATTTCTGGTGATTGCATAGTATAATGGCAATGGGAGAATGAAAAAATCGCGGTTCAGATAAATTTCCTAGAAGCCTTGTATTCTCAATGCAATTTCGTCTGCCACCGGGCAGGAAACCGTGGGAAATTTGACGTTTCGCTTTACGGCAGACAGGAAGTGCGTCACCAAGTCAGGAAGAGATTCACCTTGGCTTGTATCAAAGAGATAGCTTGCTGCTTGTAGCCGGTATAATCGAGTCAGCGGCAGGACGTTGTTTATAGAAGCTACTAAGTTACATTGCTTACAGTAAACGTTCTAACTTACTTTGAGGAAATGGCGGACTCCGGAGCTAAAAGAAAGAGAAAGCCTTTGTCGGAGGAAGCAAAGAGAGAGAGAGCGATTGAGCCCGGATAATACCAGTGTCCCTTGGACGGCGTTCACCCAGGGGAGAGAGCTCCGATATTTGAGAGGG
>OMLI01035243.1:0-12540 GCA_900302605.1 Rondeletia loricata
ACACACACACACACACACACACACACACACACACACACACACACACACACACACACACACACACACACACACACACACACACACACACACATTGTTCAGCCTAAAAACTCAGAGGAGCAGTAGCAGCTTGGAGATATGAGGAAGTATGCAATTCTCTCCTCCAGGTCTCCAGCCTTGACGACTACTGCCCCCTGCCTTGTGTCTGTAATCGCTGCAGCCTGTGGATCTTGGGATCTGTCGCTCGAGTTTCAATCTTCTCCTCCGCTCTCATCCTCGTCATCATCATCCCCTCTTCCTTTCATGGCCTCGACCCTGGCCAGCAGCAGCGGCAGGTTTATGGAAAGCAGGCCCGTACTCTCCTCCTCCTCCTCCTCGTCATCCCTAGGCGGATAGAAGCGCTTCGCTTTGGCCACAAATTCCTCAGCTGCATCTAGGTATATGAGACGATCCTGTGAAGGGGTGAGCAGGGAGAGTGATGATGAAGTGAGACTGTCATGATCATTTGATCAGAACCAGAGGGTTATAGGCGCAACACGGTTTTTACTGCCCCATAGCATAAAATCACCATAATATAGCTGCGGGGGGTCGATAACGGTTGCTGATCAATACCAGTGATCTAACAATTACTTCGCAGGGTGCTGAGATTTCTGGCTTTTAAAAACTCACTTTTCGGCCTGTACTGTTTTGGATAATAACCCCCTCCTCCCCCTAATCTCGCATTTTCTGCTCAACGATGGAGGCCGGTGCTACGAGCGAGTGACAGGCGTCACAAGACATTTCAGCCACAAAGGTTAAAAAGCCTCGTTCTCAAGTCAACAAAGCAAATGACAAAGCAGTCTTACAGTATTTTGCATCGTGATACATGACCTCTTCACGAGACATTTTCTGTTGGATCTCTGGGACTTTACTGTTTATGTCAATTACAGACCCCCGTAACTCAAGGAGTCAGGAGGAGTGTGAGGGGTCAGGGAGGAGATAAGTTCTATCAATGTTGCAATTCCCACTGGTCGGCGATAGAGGTCATAGATTTACTTAATGCCCCTTTAAGGAGAGCGTGAATAAGCAGCGGCCCATGGTTCACTTTTGATAAGCTCCTGTCCTCACCAGGATGAAGAGGTATCTCTCAGGTGGCGGGTCTCTGGTGTTGAAGATGGAGGTCTCCGAGTGGAGAGTGTGCAGCAGGCTACGTGCTGCTGGGGCGTTGCGCATACGGTCGCAAGAGGCACTGGCAGACACCGTCAGCAGTGAGTCTGCCTCTGCCATGAAACCTGGAAAAAAAGGCAAAAAGTTGATGGTTACTCAACGTGTTACTGGGGGACAATCTGTCTCATGTCTCATCCGCTCAGCCTCTCACCCAGGTTCTCCAGGATTGTCTTCCATTTGTCTCTGACCTCTCGGCGTGTATCTCTCATGGCCTCGATATCCACACTCAGACGGCGATACCCCTACACAAGAAGAGGACGAAGCTAGTGAAAGTTGTTTGCCTTCAGCTCCATGTAGGATTTCTCCTGTTCTTTTGGTCTGCTCTCTTGTGATTGGATGATTAGATCACTGTCCTGTTAGCCTACGGCTTGTTTGAATCATTCATTACAACCATTTTTATATAGTCAGGTGTGGCTTTGTCTGTTCAGAAGTGATGATCATGTAACGAAACATTTAGTTTGTGCACTTTTTTGCCACTTTTGCACCTCATGTAAACAAATGCTAGTCCTTTTTTTTGGATCAGTTGGCCTTTTTTGGATTTCTTCCTTTTTTCTTTTTACCACTGTGCAAGTTCTTGTTGGTTTCTTTTTTCCCTTCAGCTTCACATAATTGAATGAAGCATCACACACACACACTCCCTGTCTGTCGTGTCTTACCGTGGAGCCCATGCGGGTCTTGCCCCTGGCCTGCAGCAGGTAGTAAAGGGCCCGGTCGTCATCTCTCTCCGAGTGGCTGGGGTCTCCTGGCTCGCTCCACAGGTTGGTCTCTTGATCACGACGCTTCTGGACTTCACGGTCAAAATACTCCAGGGGGTCATGACTGGGTAATTGCCGCACACACACACACACAAATACCCACACGGTTATTACAAATTCATACATGATTATACATGCATAATTAAGGTAGAATCAGATGTTGCCCATACTGAAAAGCACAGCACTGACTGACATTGTAACAAGGAAGATACTGTGGTACAGTCAGGATAGTTGATAGGTGTGACTTGTTAGTTTGGATTGAATATGAGGATAACAAGGACATCAATACACATGTAGTGTGATGAAGAGCAAATTGGCATGTCTCATAAGTCATTTCTGGCCTATGTAAGGTCCACTTACTGAACTAAAGGCTGCTTCTCATCTTCATCAGCGTCATCACCGCAGCAGCAGCAGCAGCACTGCATGCAGAACTTATTAAAAGCTGACCCCATCTCTTAGGAACAGAGTCAACGATCCAGAAGGACTTCTGGGTTTGGGTCCTCAAACGGCAGAACAGATGTTCTTCAAGCCTTTAAGCAACAGCTCAGGCATATGAAGTGATATGATGAACAAGAGTGGATTCCAGTGGTGAGTCTGGCCTTATAGATATGACATCAGCTGCTTTGCTTCAGCTCTACAACGCCGCTCTCCCTGCAGATGCTGCCCCGAAGAGATCCTTCCAGAAGAGATCCTTCCAGAAGTGAGACCTTATTCACACCCTCGGAAATATACTTCCAAAAAAATATTCGGTAAAGTAAGACGAGGTAGCTGTCACGTACGTACAGAAGACATACACAGTCCTCTAGTATGAATCTGTAACTAATCTACTTTTCACATTTAGAGGAAGTGTGTCTGGTGAAAATGTTCAGATCATGAATGAACAATGGGTCAAAACATTACTAAGTGAAGCTCGCTGATCCCCAAACTCCCATGTTATTTTCAGTTTCCCCGTTTCCAGGACCCCGCTGCAGATCCAGATCCAGAGAAAGTGGGTCCAGTAGAGGTTTGGTCTCCAGGTCACTGGCCAGTCTTCCTGGGTAAAGATGTTCAGGCAGACGACAGCCCAAGGACTGTTGCTTCTCATCAGCCTTACATGGAGGACAAAGAGAGCAGTGAGAGGCTCGCTCTCTCATCAGTGTAAAAGCACACCCACCCATGCAAACACCCCCATAGCCTCAGAAGACAGTCACAGCACAATCATGTGAGCTGCCCCATCCTTTGGTCTTAGCAGTTGTGTTTTGCCCCTGGCCCAGCACTTCTCCCCTTCAACTCTGAGCCCAGTTCCCACACTGTGCAATGTTCCCAATGCTGCATGGCTTTATAGATTACAAGATACTCACGTTTCATTGTATGAGTATGTGGTTACTGTGATTGGTTAACCAAGAATCTGCATAAAACTGGTTAATTAAGAATCTGTGTCATGAATTGCTCAAGTGTGAGCCAATGACTCGGGGTCATTCAGCTGGCTCTATTCAACAAGCATGGATTATCTAATTTTCAAAACGCCTGTCAGAGAAATACTACGATTCAGGCCAAAGATTAGTTGGAGGGAAGCATATCAGCGTAACATTAATGATGGCTACAAAATAAGAATTACCATGAAAGAGGGGGTGACTTGCATGTGATGTAAGCTCTGGTCACAAGATATTGTTCATAACATAAACACCCCCAGGATGCAACACTGGGTCATAAGTAGCTGTCTGTTAAGAGTCATTCAGTGTTATCACCTGCTGTGCAGGCAGGCATGCTTTTACGTTGTCACAGAGACAATTAGAAAAAAGTTCAGCAACATTACTTCACGCAATTACTGGCCCGATGTTAAGACTACACAACATAAGACACTGGATTAGTTAGAATCACCACCAGCCGCTTTCATGAATGAACTGGCTATATCTGTGAGTAAAAACGAGGTTTGAAACTGGAAATTACTTCAATCAAAAGACAGCCTAATTAGTTCATACATTTTATTGGGGATTGGACTCTGGTTAACGCTTATTAAAAATACAGTTGAGTTGGTCAGTATTCCTGTTATGGCTGTAGCTATGATGCACATAAATTCAAACATTACTAGAACAGTAAAAAAAAAAAGGAAAAGTACTCTAGGTAAGGTTTATACACATATGCCTTTGCTAAAGGTATGAAGCATTGGTTTAACAGCGTATGCTTGGCTAAAATAACCTAGGAGCAAAATAAAAGGCTGACATATTGTTATTGTAATAAAGGCATCAAATATTGATTTAATTTCATTACTTTCATTTGAGATTGTAACCAAATTCAATCTTGACAAATTATCCAGCTAAATCTCAATAACCATTTTCCTTCGACTTCATTATGAGGAATAATTTCAGACTGTGATCGCAGCATCCAGAAATAACTGGGCTTGCAAAATAAAGCGCCTCAAAGCCATGTGAACATGCTGTGACTGTGATGTGGGCTTAGGCCTAATAAATAAGGTCCTTAAGAGTGTGAACAAATGAAATTAAGTTGCTGTTGTGCCTTATTTCACAGGACTGAAAGGCACAAAGAAGAAAAAATTGCTCTCTCCTTGGTTAATCTCCCCAGCAACTTGAACTAATAACCAGGTCTCAGCCTTTCATCAACATGCATTGCGTACACACCGACTGGCAAATTGTGATCTTGTGAGGTACGTCATAACATTGAGGTGCAGATTTTGGAACAAAACAAAAAATTTATGAACTCTTAGTGAAACATTTCATTGATTAAAAACAACATGAGGCTTCACACTGTAAGAAATGATAGAAAAACTTCAGCTATTTTGCCGGAAGGCCACTTGAGGTTATTGGCACCCAGGATAGCTTTAGCAAGTATCCAGCTTCCTGATTAATGACCATCATCATCATCATAATCTTCTTCATTTTTCTACACTGAGCTTGATAATGCAGTGAAAAAAATGGCAGCCTGCTGGTTTGACTTCAATCCGACCTCCTGGCCAATCCAACAGTGCAAGGCGCACCCAGCATTACCAACAATGTCACTGGAGTAAATGTTGGCTGTTAGATTCTTTGCACATTGGGACAGGTAATAATTTCAAACAAGAGGTTTTCATTTCTCACACTCTTCACATTTGGGTGGATTAGTGGTGTCTCCCTCTAGTGGGGATTAGACTGCAGTGTTTCCCCATTGATCAGTGTAGTCAAGAAGGAGAATAAGCTGTGTGAGTAAGGGACTGGATAGTTCTTTCCCATTCAAATAGTGTTTGTTGAAGACAAGGCAAGGCAGCGAAGTGTGGATTTTTGTAGGGCAGGTGCACCAGAGAACCACAGTTAAGACGGTGCAGTGAACACAAAAAGCCAACAACAACAACAACAAAAACATCAAAACAAAATGAAAGCAGCCAATCAATGGCTAACATTGCGTGCAGTAGAATAAGGCTCAGAGACAGACAGCTGCTTGGTGCAGCAAACCTTCAGTAATGTCACTGCATCAGTTCTTTTGAAGCCCACACTGAGAATCACATCCACCCTCATCAAAGTCTTCTTGGTTCAACTCAAGACAGCTTGGCAGGTTTGGGAAACAAAATTCTCATTGCACAGTGAGGGACACAGCAAAACATATATAGGTCTACATAAAAATATGGATGTGACAATGTTTAAAAACAACATCGTTGAAGTCTAAGGGTGAGAAGGAACATCCTCTCTGATAACCGAATTATTCCTCTTCTCTAATGTCTGATAATGTGCGATCACATGTCTCACGTCTCCCATGCTCTGAAGATCAGTCTTTTCAGTAAGCGGATCCCTTCAGCTTGGGTGCGTCACAAGGGTAATGCGACACCCGTTTTTTGGGTTCGCAAAATGCGCAGTGACACCTCCCAACCTGTTGTGGCACTGTTAAGTCCTGTTTTAAGTATGGCGGTGGGTGTGTCCTAGCGGAGACAGGACCGCAGGTCAGCGATACGCTGGCGTAAATGGGTCATGAATTCAAACATGGTGGCAGCCAGACTCTGGTGGATGAGGTAGCGGGGTAGTCGGCCCTGACAAGACCAAACACACAAAAGGTTAGTGTTAACTTTTATTTATTCATATGCTCATATTTTCTTATTTGGAATATACTGCATATATTTGGACATTTTTGTAACATTTTCATTTATTTCCATATTTTTTTGTTTCATATTTTCATATCGTAAATGTATTTCCCATTCATTTCTCTTCATTTGTCTCAGTATGTTCTACTACTGGTATTTTCCAGACCCTCATACAGGCTAAAATTCATATGTTTTAATACTTGTCATTCATATATTTGTACAAAATACATTTTAGTGCTGTAATTGTCAGTTATGTTTAATACCACCATTTGCTCCATTCTTAATCAGAGAGATAATTAGAGTTTCATCTTATTGCACCTTATCTTAAAGGCTTCTACATAGGCCTTAAATAACAGCAAATACTTAGCTAGGGTAGTTTGGACCTCTTGTAGTTTGCCTGTTCTCACCTTTAGGTCTGTGTTGAGGACCCAGATGAAGGTGCAGACAGATGGGTTACTGCTGGATTTGAGGACCACAAATCCTCCTGGACCATTCTCTCCCCTGACGCAGAGAAGAACGGTTGAGTACAAGGACAGAGATCAAACTAACAAAATTGCACTTCTATCAAATCAATCCAATGTTCTCATTTATTGTGTTTGTGACAAGGAGCCCAGATAGAGGCTAGGTCTGACCTGACGTAGCGACTGTGTGGAGGTTTGGCATCGTGGTCCGTTGCCATGCCCACAGAGATGTAGCGGTCTCGTTTGCGCTCCACCCGCCGCACATTAACAAAGTCCCTAAAGGAGGAAAAAGACACATATTTGAAGACTTGTTTCAAATAAATAAAACTGTAGGTTTGTCGTTGTAACTGTATTGTGTTGATATACCTAGCAGACACAACTCCTCCTGCTGCCCCAGAAGAGACATCATATGATATCAGGGTGTTATCATCAACCCTCTGCAGGATCTGAGGAGAGATGCAGAAAGCACTGTTAGGCTTTGGTTAAAAGCAAGCCACAAATGTTTACACACACAAAAAAAAGGATAGAAAGGAGATGTCACTGTTGTCACCTGGCAAGCAGACACAGTTTTATTCCACTGGACCATCTTCTCTGGTTGCAAAATTACCTCTTGATACACAAGCTCAGCAGGACATTGCATAAAGGCCTGAGCAAAGACAATAACACAAATCAAAAAACAAAATGTCAACAGCTGTGTGACAATCTACAAAAGACATGGCATTATTTCAGCTAGCAGTATGAGCACAGGTGGAGTTAAGGCTGTACGATCTGGTATAGCAAGCAACCAAAAGAATTGGGGTTGTACATCGAATTAGTAAAAGTTAAATTACAGGACAAATCCTGACCATTGTAAAATCACTGCATTAATTATAATAGAATATCTTTTAATTGGTTTTGTAAAAAAAAAAATTTCATGACGGAATGAAATGAAAGACCAATTTAACAATTGAAATGAATGAAAACAGTTGACCTATCATAACATAGGACTGTGTGACTGGGCTGATATCTCAGAGGGAAATTAGCGCAACAAGTAACTGCAACATCTTTTAAGATGTCTGAAACTAAATTTAATACATAAAATGCTTTATTTATCTGTATTAAAGTCCTTTAACACCTTAAGTTGAGATAATGTAATCTAAAACATTTTAAGACTTTTTCAGGACCTACAGACACACGTTTCTCCTGTCAATCATTTAAAATGTTAAAGCAGGAGCCAGCCTTCCTCAAAGGCAGCAGTAGACCCCTTTGTTTACTTGGTGCAGTAAAGACAAAGTCAACACAGCTACGATAAATCACTAATCCTGCCGTCAACCTGCTGAGGGATTTCTGCTCCCTTAGCTATTACTTACTATGAATAATCTACTGATAAATCATTATTGGCAGCTCATGGAAGACCTATGTTTGACCCCATTTTATGTGAAAGACAGGCAAAGTGCAAGTTGTGAACACTAGTCTACGCAGTGTGATGGAGAGGGACAATGGGCACTTGCTGGTTCATCATACGCTTAAAAAATTTAAAATCAGTTTTTAATGTTAGAAATTTTCTCTCTGCAATTATTTATTTGTGTTAAGGTGCCCACTGTTCCAGACAGGGAGAGAAACTAAACTAGTTTAACTAAATCCTACAATCACCAAAATATTATATCTATTCGGTCAGGTAGCTGAAGAACTTGTCTGCACATAGGCCTTATGTTTGGACACAGCGGAACTGTGTCCAAATGTAAAATAAATATGAGGTTGCTGTGGCTTCGCCGAGGCCTTGTGCTCATCGTTTAGTGACTCCATGAGTTACTGTCTTCAGTTACGGACCGTCCTTTAGATAGTGGGCTTCCTCATAATTTTCCTACATTCCTCTAGGGGAAAATGTACAAGCTAAAGTAACTCCGTTGTAACTTGACCCCAATTCCTGGTAACCTAGCCTGACAGCACCAAGAAATTTCTTGACATGTCTTGTTTCACTTAGATTTCTCAATTGCTTAAACACAATTCCTGAAACACTAAACACATTCTCAAAACTGTAAGCACAAACCCCACAACATTAACTCGTTTGTTCAAAACACTATATAATTTTTGATTGCTTTAACACAAAATGCCAATGTAAAGCACATTTCTGCGAACTAGTAAAGACAAATGTCAGTAATTGACACAAAAATCAATTGATTAAGTCCCTAATCAAAATGGATTATACCATTTCCCATTTGAATGTCATCACTCCCACATATATTTATGCATATGTTCATTGTGCAAATCCTTACATGTAAAATAGTACAAACAACAACCAATACACTGGCACTCAGGATCTCCTTATGAAAATAGGTCTACATGTATGGCTCCCTTATCAAAATATAAATGTCTGCAATTTATCCAAAATTGGTGGTCAAAACTACCCCAGCCTGTACATTTATCTCATATCCATCTCTAAATATGAGATACAAATAACGGGACTCTAAAAAGGATACATTTTTAGCTCACTGCCCCAAAGATATGTTTTTGACAATATGCAGTTTCGCAATGAAAGCGCAAGGGGCTGCTGTACCTTGAGAATGAAGGTCTTTCCATGGAAGGGGATTTCCAGAGTGTGCACAGTGTCTCCCATGTCCTGACATAAAACAAAACAAAATTAGCATCACGATGCTTTCTTTCCCCCCATTCTAAAACACTGGAGTCATTTCAGTTTAAATACAATGAACTCAAAGTTAATCTTAACAGCAATTCATTCACTTAAAATATTGAATTCCTTCTCAGTTACTTAATTATAGGTCAAGAAAATGTTAATGGAAAAATGTTTTTCTTTTTTAATTTTCAGATTCTGAAATTTTTTTCCATCCACCTCTGCAAATAAACTGACATCAACCCTGCAGTGAACCAATGTGCATGCTAGCAAAACACTAAAATAAATCCCCACAATTGGTTTATTTTGGCGTTTTGTTTTGCTCCGTTTGGGTTGATTTGTGGTGGCAGGGTGGCCTAGTGATTAGTGAGGTCATCCTCCAACTGGAGGACCCAGGTTCAATCCCCTTTGTAGCCATATGTGCTGAAGTATCCTTGAGCAACTTACATAACCCCTACCTGCAGGCTGACCCTGCGGCCCAACCAGAGGGCGAGAAGAGAATTTCCCCCTTCAGCTGAACCAAGAATATCAAATCAAAATCAGACACTCACGTTGTTCTTTTCAAATTTCCAGTTGTCCTCCTGGACTAGGATCTGTTCCACCACGGACATGGCCTCCCGACCCTGTCTGACATACTCCTTCTCCTGGAGATGGAGATAGAGAGAGAGATCATCAGAGTCAGCATCAAGTGAAAAACAGCTAGGACAGAGGAGTATAAGGGCCCTACAGAAGGATACAGTACCTGTGCAGTGACAGCTCTGCGCCCAAAACCCTCCTCGTCCAGATCTTCTTCAGAGCCTGTGGACACAAGTTCAAAGACTTTCTTTGAGTTTGTCCCAAAATCGTAAATGTGGGTGCAGCAAGGCATAAAACACAACACATCCAAACAAAACAGACAGAAAATATAAGAACACATAAAATAAACCCACTGAGGTTAGATTAATAGTAAGGCTAACAGCACATGGAGATACAGACGGTTAGGCACTTGAGGCTGACAAACGGAGATGGAGTGATGTAGAGAGACAAGCCAGCTCTTTAAGAGCCGCTACCTGCGAGGGATTCAGGTGGGGAATAGAACTGTCCATCTGAAACAGCACGGGGGTAGATCATGGGGGCACGTTCGCAGGCCGCGTTCACAGCTGCTAGGTAGGCTGGGGGACAAAGGGGCAAATAGTTAGACGAGACGCACAAATATTTGTTGATTTAATTTCAAACTTGTCCGACGCCTCTCGCTCACCTCTCTCATCATCGGCCTCCTGAGTGAGCACCTTGAAGTCAAGGAACCAGGTCTCCAGCCATGCCACCACAAATGAAGTGATGGGTAATACGTAGCCAAAGGCATTCTGGGACAGGAGCTGTGTAGGGAAAGAAACCATGTCATCCTGAGGCTGAGGTGTACATATCTATCTGTGTACCAATGGACTATTTAGAGTAGCACTATTACAACTTCCATATCGGAGACGGTAGCAGCATTTTATGTTGGTTTACTTCCCCATTGTTGAAAATAAAAAGTTAAGAGAGCTGTATAAGTGTCTTTGACATAAGGGACATAAAACTCAAACTCAGTTATCAACATCATTATCAGCTCTTCACACAGTCAGATAGTACATTACTGGTATAAAATGGAGAAGTGAAAAAGGTGAAGTGGTTTGGACTGATATGCTTACTGATATACCACACACATAACTGTGAAAACATAACAGTGGCAAGAGGAGGACACTCACATTAGATAAGATGACCTTGACAACAAGGAAGGCACTGGTCACTAGAGTGGTGATCTGTGGAGGGAGGAAGAGGTGGATCTGTGTTAGAATTCCTGTCCATCACTCCAAATAGGAGTTTGTCCACCAGTTTGTCAGTCTGTGTCTGTCTGTTCGGCTGAATGAGCTCTCTTACCGCAATGACCCACCAATGTCTCAGACGCAAAGCAGCATAACCCACTTGCAGGCACAGGAAACGAAACAGAGCAAGGAGCTGTAACAAGGATGAAGAAACACGACAAGGACATGACCTCAGGCTTTTAATGTTATCATGCGAGTAAAACCTGTTTACTCTGCTATCATTTCCTCCTTTTGTGTCAATAAATGCAGGCATGTGACAAGTCTTGACTGCTCATTCAGTTAATATGAATCTGGCTACAAAACAATACAAGCCTCATCTCTTTGAAACACTGAAACCAAAAAAACTGTGGTTTATGTATGGTGGAAATAGCTCACATGTTCTCCTTTGAAAAACTAGTTAAAATATAGTCGCTAGCAGCAATGGTGGGGTTCATGCCTGTACAGCAGCCAGAGCTGAAACATGTAAGCATCCAACTTTGTATTAAGATTACTGTCAGTTTTGCCAGATTAGGCTGTTAATTATTTAGGCCCCCCATCTATCAAGTTCTGATACTGAGGAATGTAATAGCAAGTTAAAATGTGTCAATATCTAACTTTGTATTGGCTTTACAGTGTTTAGCTGTACACTCAAAGTGCTGCTGTTGGGCAAAATTTGGTCGGATCTGTATGGAAATTGGTGTGCATGTTCCACATAAAGGTTCAAACATGATTACCAATTGGTGAAATTCTGTTTGAGTTATAAGCCATAATGTCATAGGCCATGACTAGTACATGGCCCTAAAGCATGTATACCAAATTTCAAGCAATTTCATCATCTGGATTAGGAGATACAGTTTTCTGGCCTTTGCGGCGCCCCCCATTGGTCGATCTTATAATGGCTTTGCAAGCATGATTATTCAATATATTTCTTGTGGGCCTAATTGAGGCCATACTAGACCATTGTGCAAAGTTTCATGTCTCTGGCATTTACCATCTCACGGGAAATTGAGGCGATGGAGAAAAACAATAATAATATAGTACCAGTACAATAACAATAGGGGTTCAATCCCTAATTATAAGAGCATATCAATAACCAATTATTTAATATGAATATCTGCTCATTGTGATTGGTGACCAATTGGTCACAGCATTCCAAACAGGATCAGGATCAAGTATCTGCCTTCTACATCGAACACAAATGTATGCAGAGTTGGACTGCTCAACTTACAAAGATGTCAAAAAAGGAAGACTTGAAGTTGTAACGGATGACCTCGTTCTCCAGGTTCTGCCAGATTGTGCTGGAGATCTGAAGGAGGACAAAGCAGAGTCGATGTAGGAGTCAAACTACGTCTTAACAGACATTGATTGTCATCTTTATAACACAGATAAAATCACCTGCTGTGGCGTAAGAGAGTGAGCAGCACAGCAGTAAGATCAAAACGCAAACCTAAAAGCATCTGTAAAACTTCCAAACTTCTGTCTGTTGAACACAACTGAAAACCATGTGTGTATGTAACCTGGCTCTGCCAGATGATTGGTTTGTGTCACAAATCTTTGTTTCACAAATCACAAATCCATACTATTGGGTTGACTCCGGCCTAGTTCCGGGACGGAGTCAACCCAATAGTATGGATTTGTGATTTGT
>OMLI01035245.1:0-11027 GCA_900302605.1 Rondeletia loricata
CATCTTAACTGTGGCTGATACTGGATACTAGGGCTGTGCAAAATAATCGATACACCAATACATCGCGATTATAATTTTCCCGATTATGAATCGATTCTGCAAATCCTAATAGCGATTTAATTTTTTGGGGAAAAATAAACGTTTTTAAATTTTTTGTATATGCTGCGAACATGCAGTTGATGGGGATGTTGCATGTTGGCTGTTAAGCTAAGCTGCTGTTTTGAATGTATGTAGCCCTCTATATTCATTATTTAATGTTGTTATCAGAAGGAAGTTCCTTTAAAGTCCTAAACACAATGTGTTAAAAACAGATATATATTTTTGTTATGAGATTTGACATTTCATTTCTAATAAAGAGGAATTGTAATATTAAAGTGCATTCTGTATTTGACTCAATTTGTACCCTAAAGTATATCAGATGATTTAGTTTAGTTTAGTTTAGTTTTATTTGATTGAGAATAAACAGTGTACATACAAAACATACACATGTATAAAAACAATCGAGGATAAAACACAATAAAGTCCATGACTTATTTCCATTGTGGTCCTCTACATACACTGTTTGTACCTTATAATACAGCAATATATCGATATCGATTCGCCCCATACCAGGATCGAATCGTATTGGTATCGAATCGAATCGTATCGTATCGTGACCCATTGTATCGATATCGAATCGTATCGTGAGATCCTTGCCGATACCCAGCCCTAATTTTAATGTTAAAAATTCATAGCTGAGGCCCTTCAAGTCTTTGTGTGGTAGGGATTTTGTTGGGTCACTGTAATTTGGGCATCTTCATTCTACCTTCATTTGTTAACAACTAATAACCAAACTAAAAAATTTTATCACATTTACAACAAAGTATCATCGTGTTCGTTTCGTGCTCAGGTCTCAGAAGCAGTGGCCTCTAAGCTGGCCTGAAATCCTCATGACAGATCCAAGTGATCTGAAAATAGATTTTTTGATTAACATTTAATGAGCTTAGAAGCTCTGGATCACTCTGAAAGTGACTCCCGCTGCATGAGAGGCTCAAATGTATGTATTATATACTGTACCTATCATCTTAGAGGTGAAATCCTTACCGATGGCATTCATTTCACCTATCATCCCAGTTTATATCTGTCTCACAGTGAGCGGAACACTAATTTCTGGAGTATGTTTCCACATAATCATGGCTAGACAAAACGTCTACGAATCTCTTTTTGCTTAAAGTTGAAACGTCTCTCGTCTAAACCTTTCACAACTAAAGCAAATCACCAATAGGCAGAAAACAATTCTCCATGGTGTGCAGTGAACAGCATTGAACAGGCTGTGTCTTGTTTGAGAGAACATTATACGCTTGACTTGTATTCACCCTGCAACACGCAACAGCTCATCCTTCCCAGTGAAAATAATGAGGAAGAGAAGTCAGAGTTTCCCAGTGGCCTTACTGAAAATCATTTTAAGAAATGAAGCCGTCATTCGAAATGGATTTCATTTTTGAAAGTTGCCCGTCGACGCCCTTTGACCGCTGCTGTGACGACCTGACCTTGGCCATGTCAGCAGAGGCGATCTATTCCTGGGAGCTGGTCTGCTGGTCTGCCTGCTAGTGTGTCAAGCTGAGCGGTGTGGTGATGCTGAGCACTGTGGAAGGGGCTCCGGGTGAGCCATCACAGGGACGCAACACCAGGCCTCCTGGTACCATCTGTCAGACCAGTGGCACAACCCTCAGAGCCGTGCATGCTGGAAGGGCATGGGTTTGTGTTCGTAGGGTTTGTGCATGTGTGTGTCTGTGAGTGTGGCTCAACAAAAGATCCAGCTCACCCGCCTTTAATCTATTCACCAGAGCCCTTAAACATGTTGTAATCTGCTCCTGCGAGACTCAGAAACGTTCCTCTCGGCGTTTGACACGGAAAAAACAGTCCCAAAATAAAGGAATAAATACGACTATTGTGTTCCTAGGGAGACATAATATTTATGCGGTTCTGCAGGTTGCATACTGTTGCAAGAGGGGATTTCAGCTCTGTTTTTTGCCAGGCAAGAAACAAGAGCCCTCAGACCAGCGCCAATGATCAGCTGAGAGATCGAGAAGGACACAACTTAATTATAGGGTTTCCACTTGCCGTCTAAAGCTGCGAGCCATGGCACCATATTCAATTAGATAAAATAAACATTCAAGAACAACTTAACATGGCAATTTTAATTATTTAAAAGGGAAAGTAAGGAAGCCGAGGCTGAGATTGCTCCATTCACATGATTCCAGTCAAACCAGGTCAGTGGGACTGGGAGAGTCTGCTTTGTCTTTCATGTAAATTGTTTACTTTGATTAATCCTGGTGGTGTTTATTACAGAGACATGGCTTATTTTTATTCAATAAATCTCAGATAATGGCATAGTACATAGTGTGCACAATGTATTTTCTACTATAAAGCCATAATCATTATCCCAGGCTAACTGTGATGCGATCCTACCAACAGGAGAAAATACCGACACTGACTTATTGCATTTTTAGGTCCAATGTAAGCAGCAGGAACGGTGGCTTTGGCTTAAAGCCTCACTTAGATTTAATTCAAGAGAAGGCTTCCATAGCACAGAGAACACAGGAAATGGTCTACCTTTGAGGGGTTTGAGTGGGTGCAACAAGGCAACAAAACAGAAATATTGTACTGAAAACATGAACTGAACTTAGTTCTAAAACATATGCAGCAAGATGTCGGTTTTATTACATTTCTTTGGTCATAAAATCATCAGATGAATCCAGCAGGAAATACTGAAGCATATTTCTAATGGATCAGGGTTCAGAGAAGAGTTTCATTCCAAAATGAGGCATCCACCACTTGAAAAACATGACAGCTACTCGTACATAATAGCACAAAATTAAAACAATTTACGCCACTTTTTAAAGGATAATGGGTAAATTAGTGGTTGACAAAATGATAACACATTTACAGGCCTGATCCTCTCTATTTTAGACATATTAGATGATGAACTCCAGGTAATTATATATATATATTTGAAACAAAATGGATATACAGCATTTTGGAATAGAACTCTGTTGTGCAGGGATGTGAGTATGGGTTGGCGGTGTGCTTCCCCTAATCAGGCTGGCACGTGTTGGGACGCAGCAGCACACTGCAGAGGTGGGCTACTTTTGGCTCATCAGCACTTTGCATCCCCACACTTCCTGACACAGTTGTATTAGATTGAGGCTGCCCTCCAGAGAGCAGGCAGGAGAGAAGGATGAGCAGGAGAGAAAAGAAAGAGAGAGAGAGAGGCAGCTTTGTGGCAGCCTCTGGGAAACCAGAAGAGATGATAAGAGCTCCTTTGAAGAGAAATCATCCATTATGTTTACTGAAGGCAGTATTTTTTTTAAACAGTTACTGTAGCTCAGCCCCAAGATCCGATGGCGAAACTAGCTATTTAAAAAAAAGGGGAGCTTGCACAATAAAAATCCTGTTGGAGCCACTTTCACATTCAAGCTCTCCATTCTCAATAAATACAGATTAAAACCCAGCATTCCAATCAGTCCGTGCTATGACATGCCCTTTGTTCAGAATTAAGCAGACGAGTTCAATGTGATATCCCCGAGGCCAAAGGAAGCAGCTCTGAAAATATGTATGGACCCCAGAAGAAAATATGTGGGGCCCCTCGAGAAAAAAGAAAAGAACAAGCGACGCTGCTATCTCTGCAGTCACTGTTCACTGCACACTCGGCCCATTACAGTGCTGAGAGGCCTGAACTGAGGCCTTTGAAGCTACTCTTCCCAACATGCGAGTTGGATATCCCCAGTCATCGGGTCTTTTAGGGAATATGATAGGAAAATACTTCAGAATCCTACTGCAATATATTCTATATCGGAAACAATTGATATTAGACTGTGCATATCATCCATATTTGGACAGCTTGTGTCATTAGGACAGTCCTGTAGGATTTTAAAGTCACAATGAAACGGCATTTTGGGAGAATCCTGCTTCCTTAATGTGATGTATTTCCTGTTGAAACAGGATGTTGGGGCGGGACACAGCGCAGGGAGGGATCATTCAAAAGTGTAAACCAATGGGAGATCAGTTAACGAGAGAAACAGTTTTATTTGATGGGAGGGATTGCTCAAAAATCTGTGATGGTTTTATTGGTTTAAATTTTTATTTCCGCCTCCTGGTACACGATGATGTCACTACTAAAGATTTTCCATTTTCCAGGAAATAAAATGTATGGGATTTTGACATAAAAATACAAGAAAAGTATATATATATATATTTATTTATCTTTACATAAATTGGTTTATGGTATGATAATTAGAAATTAGTCATTTTTCATTTCAGTGTGACTTTAAGTCCTCTAAAAATAATAAAAATAACAATACAAATCTATATGAATCCTTTTGGATTGTCTAAAAAAGGCCTACATGATATTTAATATTCATTGGGTGTGCTTGATTACTCTTGCCAGGTACAATGACAGAGCTGTGGTTCCTGGTGGAGGCCTCCAGATGCCCTGCCAGGTAGGGCGGCAGTGAAGTGATCCTGGGAACAGGATGTAGGATGTGTGTGTGTGTGTGTGTGTGAGTGTGTGTGAGTGTGGGGGGAGAGACTCTGTCAAGGCATCACCACAGCACCAGCTAGGCCACGCCACCGCACGCATACCACAGGTCACCAACATCGCAGCGACAAGCCGTCACATCATATCACCCGTGGCCATGTGGCTCACAGAGCTCCTGACACTGCTGTCGCCTCTCATCCACATGTCAGTCTTCACCACAGAGACGTTTACTGAAGAGGACCGAAGGCTCCCTGGACTCAGGAGCCATTCCACACAGCATGGACTGCTGTACATTTCGGAGGAAAGCGGATCCCTTCAATCAGCGACTTCAATGAGGAATTCCCTGCCATAATGTACAAAGCAAAGCGCAAAATCACGTTCACAAAAAAGAATGTGGTGGGCTGGGGCTCCAGGTTTAGCTGCCACATCCTGTTCTCACACTTAGGCCACAGTGTCATTCTTTCAATTAGAGACAACTGCCGCCTTTTCCCTCAATGAATGTGACCCCTCGTGGCCATTATAGTGAAAGAAAGACTAGAAGCGGGGGAGAGAAAGACGTCCCGCCATTTAACAAGCTCAGAGCTGGTCACAGTTGACCGTACAGGGCCTCTCTGTCAACAGCATATAGGCTAAGCTGCTATTCTAGCTCAAAGGGTTTAATTTAGTGGTAACACACACTTACATTCTCATTGGCCCGACACTCTTGGTGCTGGAAACACCCTCTCTCATCACTTGCTATTTCAATCCACATCTTGTGCGCTGCACGCTGTGTACCAAAAAATGACAGGACATGATGACATGTTGCTTTGAATTGGTATGTGTGTGCACACTGTGTCTGCTTAAGGGGAGGAGGTGGAGGGCAAGAAACCATTTTCAGACTGGGAGACGGCTTGAGGGTGTGGGAGGGGGTAATATAAATCTGATTTGTAAAAGCTTTTTCAGAGCAAATGCTGAGGAATATGAAATAACGATCCCTGTGGACACCAGGGGTCACTGTGAGCAAGAGCAAAAAAGAAAGAACAAAGCCAGAAAACCTCGAGTTACACAACTCTGGATATTAGGATCAGTTATTTATTACACTAAAGGGGGCAAAGCAGGATAATAACACCACTGGAACTTGTGTCTTTAGGCGGCTGAGAGATATGGCATCGGTTAACTGAGATACTCAGCATGTAGCTATGTGTTTTGTGGCCTAGGTGATGTGCCACAGGGAATTAAATGAAAAGCAGCAATTTTCCACCACTTAACTTTAGGTGCCATACAAATTCTTTTAGATCTACCATGACATTACACAAAAATGTAATGAGTATGGTGTATGGGGAGAAAATGGAAACAAGGCCACATGAGATTTGAGCTCCTCTAACAACAAACTCCTGGTTAAACAGGTCTACAGCTCTCCCGGTGTGTTTATACCCTTACATGGCCATTGCCAAACAGCCACAAGTACCTTTTTCCCAGCAACCGTCAAACACAAGGCCTGCCTCCGGTCATGCCACAGGAAAAGGCCCATAAGCAGGGAACAAGTTCCCTTCCTGTTTTCAAAGACGATTCCTATGGCATGCAGAGCCGTTTCCTGCTCGCTGGGCTCATTTCACCATCTCGAACATCTGGCTGCTCTTCAGCACGCAGCTGCAGCGTGCCGAGAGCCAACAGTGCCACTGTTGAGTTGAGCAACACACTCCTGAGCCATTCCAGTCATGTCTCTGACCACTACAGAGAGAAAACCACCATCTAGCTCGACTAGCTAACGCCTTGAACACACTACCTCCGTCACGTCACGTCGCCATCAGCGCTGTGTCAACATCACGTTCTACCTGCCCCACAGAGCACGTCAGGACGGACCAGAAAACAACCAATATAAACTTTATTTCAATGCACTACACCTTAAACGCACTACCTCCACCTCTGACGTGACGCGGGTAGCGTGTTTAAAGCCGCTAGCCTGCGTCAAACGCATGCGTCAGCCATCGACAATTCAAGCTCTGCTATTCTTGACGTTGGACGCTGCCATCGAACGTGACGCAACGCAGGCAGTGTGGCAGCTTCGGGCAGCTTTCATTGATTTCAATGAATCATGAACTTGACGGTGAACGCTGATGGCGACGGAGGTAGTGTGTTTAAGGCGTAATGAGGCAACCCTATAGTGTGCATTATTCAGGGTGTACTATCGATGAGATGATGATTAAACTTTAGTTGTATTGTATTCAGTGACTATCAGCTATTCACCTCCAAACCGTTACCCAGACAACTATTTGGATTCTAAATTCCTTGATGTATGTTTCCTTTCCAATGCAGTGTCCCAAATCACGAAACAATATCCATCAATATCTGATGCGATCGCAGCAAAGTGCTCCTTAACAGCGTTGCTGTGGCGATTTCCCAGTGAAACAGGGATCCATTTGATATCCCGTGGGAAACCTGGGCTGAGTGGTTAATGCTGTGCTAATGCCGCTTCACTCAGCCAGGTCTTGATAAGCCGCCTGCTTTTAGAGAGGGGAAACACATTCAGTGTTTTAAACCGCTTCAACTGAGAAAGCGTGGAACAAATCCTCCGGTTGAGAGGGGTATCTATGCTTGTTGAGTTTTGTCATCTCTCTGAGCTTTCACTTAAATCGCACACACATGCAATAAGACAGGCAAGCAGCCGCACAAATCTGCACTCGCATATCCTGAAGCAAACCTTGGCTTGGAAAGGGACTGCTGCAGCGGGAAAGAAAGTAAGAAGAAAAAATAAATGAGTGGGAAGCTTTGTTTGACTCCCACTCCTATCAGTTCTGACATTCCAAATAAGGTCTGTGCAGTCCGGTGCTGGCAGAGACGGACACACGGAAAACACTGCAGAGCTCTCACCGACTCCAACCGAGAGAGAGGGAGAGAGGGGGGGGGATCAGGGTGCACAAAATATGTGACCTCTATAATTTATCATCAGCCTGACATTTCCCAGAATGACAAAAACAAAATATCACATGATACTGATATTTAACAGCAAGATATTAGGTAGATACAGTCCTCCATGCAAAACAAACAAAAACGATCCTCGATTCAAAGCGGTTCGCCTTGATTCCGGATAGCGGCGGTCTGCTGCACGAGGATCGGCTTTACACTGTTGAGACCAGCTTGACTGTCATAAAAAGACTGGAATTCATGAAACCCATGGGAATCGTTTGGTAGAGCGGTAAAGTCGAAGCTGCACTAAGCTAACTTTGCACATTGGCAGTGAGAGCAACTGGCTGATTTTGAAGAAGTTGAACTTCAATACCCAGAAATCGTGAAACATGAGGTCAGTAAACTGCACACAGCACAGCTCATGTTTACCAACCCGGCTGTGACCGTTTAAATTTGTCACTTCCTGTGGGCGGAGAAGTGTCCATACCCAACACCAGAATTTCATTAGGGGCAAATAGGGCAAATCGACAGGGTCTCAATTAGGAGGGATGCTTTTCTCTATTGCAGCCCTTCTTTGTGATTTAGGCAGATAAGTGTGATTTAGGCTGATAAGAGTGATTTAGGCTGATTTAGGCAGATAAGTGTGATTTAGGCAGATAAGAGTGATTTAGGCTGATTTAGGCAGATAAGAGTGATTTAGGCAGATAAGAGTGATTTAGGCTGATAAGAGTGATTTAGGCTGATTTAGGCAGATAAGAGTGATTTAGGCTGATAAGTGTGATTTAGGCTGATAAGACGGGTGTATTTTTACAGAAGAACATTGCCTAGCGCAGCTTTAAGACATCATAAAATGATACGGTATAGTCTCCTGCATAAGTAGAGAAAAATAAGACATCTCTTTCTGAATCGTCTTCCCACAGGACACCGGCTCATACAAGACGCCCTGCAGGTGTCTGGGCGAGCGGTGGCTCTCACAGTGGCAGGGAGAGTTCAAGGTTGCAGCATCGCCCGTGTCTCTGAGCAAGTTCCTGCATGCAGGCAGCTCCTGCTTGTACGCGGGCCTTGTGAACCAGCGCTTTAGGTCTTTTTACATGTCGCAGCTGGTGAGAGAGACGGAGCGCTCTCAGGTAATCTCTCAGAGTGTCTGGAAAAAAACAACTTTCCCAAGATCTGATCATTAACATCCACTCAAACGAAACAGCCGTTGTGTTTTTAACGTTTAAGATGTCGACATTTTCATATTAATGAGTTTTGCACTGATCAAGACAAGTACTAGGGAAAAAGCGACGCCCCCTAAGCATCATATCTAAACACCTGGACTGTTGCTTGAGGATAGAGAAACTCCTTTTCCTGTTGAGTCTTCCGTCAGTGGGTTAAAGCCCAGATCATGTTGCTGCTACTGCCAAACATGCAGCCTCTGACACATCTGAATTCTTTGTACCTGCTCTAGATTACATTCAAATGGAGCAACTAGTATGGAAAACTACAAATCTCTTGATACTCCTTCTGTAGTTCAATTGAATTACATTCTCTGGCACGGAGACACTAAACTCACTAAATGCCCAGGCGCTTTCCGGTGGAGAACGAAATTGCGGATTGGTAATGAAACGTCGTATATCACCGATGGTTAATTCAAGTAGCCGGTGTTATACGCCTGGTATTACACGACTGGATGAACGACGCAGCCTCAAAAAGCAGCGATGAAAACTGCTCAGACGCGGCACCCGAAGCCATCTGGCTATCGTCACGGCATCTGCTGAAGCAGGAAGCGCAGGACCGGGCCAAGCTCCCCCTGTCCAGTCTGCAGGAATGGGCTGCAGCAGCAACAACAACCCTAGTAGGGCAGAGGCTGCTCAATGGCAAAATGAACTGGCAGATCACAGTGATAGTACAAGATGAAGCACTGGGAGTGGGAAGCGGAAAGCTAAGGTCATCCATCTCTCACTTCCAGTCGACTCTAAACCAGCTTCCTCAGCGAGGATAAGGACGTCACTCGAGGCGGAACAAACGTGAACATTCTGTAGATTAACAATACAGTATATATACGTGTATGATATATATATACGGCCTGCTAGGACAGGAAGAGGCGTGTGAATTGTGTTCGGTCCATCTCAAGGTCAATCCCCCTCTTGTTTGCGGTACAGCTACCTGCTCATCGCTGCGCTACTGTGTCTTTTCAAATGTTTGAAATACGCCGTTATATGAGGTTATATCCTGTCGGTACAAATGTTATTCAAACAAAGACGACTTTAGTGTCAACAAGATGAGATTCGGGGTATCAGGGTTACACTATATTGCGGTCACATTAAATGACACACCGTTAGGTCAAGGCTATGTACACGGTGCTATCTGCGTTTCCATCCCGGGACGTGCTTATTTGGTCTGGGGTGGAAGAGATTATCCTGCTTGCTTGTGTAATTTTCACAGCTCAACTGGTAAGGCGTCCCTTCACTGACTAGACAGCTGTTTTTCTCCCCTCGCTTTTCCTCACTTCAGGCAAAACAGATGAGCCTGGTGATTCAAACACCGCCAAAGTCAGCATAACACAGGGGGGGAAATTCCTTCTTGCTATGGGAATTAATTCACCCGGGACGACAATGAGGAAAAAAAAAAAACACACAGGCGTCAATTATTTTAATCAGTGCTTTGAAAAGTAGTTTTGATATAAGGTATTAACCGGTTTGACATCCTGGGAAAGGAACTGTTAAAAACCAAGTCTAACCGATACTAATCTGACAAGTGACACTGAGAGGAGAGAGTGGGCTTCGGTTAATTCATCACAACATTATGACCGTGCTTGTGTAGCAGTGTACCACAGAAGACCTTGTTGTTAGGTTATGGCATAATAAGACTCTCTATGTTGCCGGATGTGGGAAAAACATCCAATAGATTCTAAAAACAGCACAGGAAGGAAACTGGGGGTGGGGTGGCAGCGAGTAGCAGTGGGGGTGTGGCGGTGGTGGAGAGTGGGAGTGAGAAAGGAATGTTCTCTTCACTCTCTCTTTCTCCGTCTTGTTATCATGCGTACGTACACTTAATAACCCCACTTTCTCGGTAAGCAGCGACGAGAAGAACACAGCGGCTGTTCCCTGTAAGCAAAGAGGGCCGGAGAAAGAGCCCTTACTTGCTTAATGATCTTTTTCCATCTCATTGTAAACCCAAAGACATTTAAAGGGGCTCTATTAGAGGAATTCAAATGTTCCTCTGTTTATATAAATATGTGATCAATGATGTTTCATAAAGACACTGTTACATTTGTTTTTGTTTGAGTTGTTACATTTAAAGTTATTGCATTTTTAAACATCCATCCTTTTGTTACAGGCTTTTGATTGGCTCCCCCCTCACTAAAGAATGACTGAAATCCTTCCAATCAGGCAAATTTGCAGCGTTTGAACAGACACACTGGAAAAGCCTCCACTCAGCAGGTTTACCTCATCTGATTTAGAGGAGCTGGTGTCAGTAAATATCCTTTTAACTAAACCACATTTATTTGCAAAACACCATGAAGAACATTATTCCTATCCCGAAAACAAAACAATGAAAACTGAATAATATGGGACCGTTACATACCATCAATACATTCAGGACACGTTCACATCTTGACCCCCTTGTCGGCTCACTC
>OMLI01035247.1:0-32992 GCA_900302605.1 Rondeletia loricata
CCGCGCGTGGCCGGTGTGAACAGCAACGCCTGTTAACATGGGAGCGAAAGTGAAGCGCTGATGGCTCGCCCGCCTGGCGCACGCATGGCGCACGCGTGACGCTTTTGGTGTGTTCGGGGATTTAGATGTACTACAGTGAGGTTCAGATAATGACAAAACCTGTACTGATGGCTGGGTTGATCTAATGATAACTGCCTCGTTGTCTTTTCTTCTTATCAGTGCTCCAGCATCCCTCAACGACACTACTGTCCTTCATGACCCCTGTATTGGAACCTTTGGAGGCCCCGTCTTCCCTTGGCTGGCCCTTGGGGGTTACGATGGTGAGCTGGAATAACATGCGTAGATGGGGAGAGAAGTTAAATAAATTTAAAAAAAAGTAGTAGTTACTTAGTTACAACAGTTATATAATGTGTTTTCAACCTCTCTGCAGGTTCTTTTATTCTGCTGACAGAGCAGACTTAACATTTGATAGCAGTTACACCTGAGATGACGTTCTTAACAAAGATTATAGGTACAATGGTGATATGAATATTGCTAACTCCCTCCGTGATTACCATAAGAGCTGCCATAGCAACCAGTGCCATTTATCTTAATGGGTAGCCATGCGTTTTTGTGTCAGCACTATTTGATCGCTTCTTTCACCAGCTGGATCGCTTTATAAACTTATAAACTTCTTTATTGTGGTTGATATTGAGCTTGGTTTATATAATGGCCTCACCATTGCACTTTATGCATCTTGTTTTTCCATACTGCAGGCACCAACTACAACAACGCCACCGCTCTAGTGATCACGTTTCCTGTCAACAACTACCTTAACGACACAGTCAAGCTGGCCAAAGCTCTGGCGTGGGAGAAAGAGTGAGACAACGTTCTGGTTCTGAAATCCATCAGAGAGAGCAGTGTAGTCTTTATCAGGCTGTTTATGCTAGCTTGAATTTATGCGGACCTTGCAGGATAGGTGTTGTAGCATAAGTCACTATTCATCATGTTGTCTTTGTGTGTACGTTTTCTGTGTGCATTTCAGATTTATCCGCTTCATGAAGAGCTACAACAACCCCAACTTGACCATAGCCTTTAGTGCAGAGAGGAGTATTGAAGATGAGATTGACAGGGAGAGCAACAGTGACATCAGCACCATAGTAGTCAGCTATATCATTATGTTCGTCTACATCTCATTGGCCCTGGGTCACATCCACAGCCTCAGGCGACTGATGGTAAGAGACTCTGCCCTAATTTGTAGTCTTCATACAATGTGTCATTCACTTTTTAGCTTTGAAGGTCTGTTAAATAATCCATGAAGTAGTTGGAATTTGACGCATCATGCCAGCCACGTTATACAATGAAACTACTCTTTCATGCTTGACTCATCTGAGAGCTTAAACATTCCCATTGATTCAGCAAAACTAGTATGACATGCTTGACAACTTCCTGCAGCTCGAGCGTTAAAAGAAGGAAGATAGAAGACTGATATTCTGGCTTTTTTCCCATCCAGGTGGATTCTAAGATTTCTCTGGGTATAGCAGGCATCCTGATTGTGCTGAGCTCTGTGGCCTGCTCACTGGGGATCTTCAGCTATGCTGGTGTCCCTCTCACCCTCATCGTGATTGAGGTCATCCCCTTCCTGGTGCTAGCTGTTGGAGTGGACAACATCTTCATTATAGTGCAAACATACCAGGTACTGTCCCTTCTCCAGATCCATTTTAACGGACATATCTGCACCTAATGATTTGTCACATGCTTTAATGTTTCTGTGTTCATACTCATGTACATGCTGCCACTCCCCTGTAAAACGTCTCACCAGATGTCTACCAACTGAATGTTTTGTAGGCCTAGACACACCCCTTTACTGAAAACGATTTCTGTTTGCATTTCTGAACAGAGGGATGAGCGGATGCCCCAGGAGGAGCTTCACCAGCAGATTGGTCGAATCCTTGGAGACGTAGCACCTAGTATGTTCCTCTCCTCCTTGTCCGAGACTGTGGCCTTCTTCCTGGGTAAGACTGGGTCATCTCCTTATGCACTCCCCTATATTTACACATCTAGAGTGTACATGACACTATCACAGATGCACTATAAATGATAATGCTCCACCTTAAAGAGAGAAGTTTTTTGGGACAGAGTCGTATCACAAAAAGATTTTTCTCAGACGTTTGTGCTATACCACAATACCACACTTGTCACCTGCTGATCAAAATGTCGACGACTTCTACAGGAGCCCTGTCCAACATGCCTGCGGTGAGGACATTCTCTCTGTTTGCCGGTTTGGCCGTCTTTATTGACTTCCTGTTGCAGATCAGCTGCTTTGTCAGCCTGCTTGGCCTGGACGCCAAAAGACAAGAGGTGAGAATTGGGTGGCGCTGCTGACATTAATGATGATGCTGAGGGGGTGGTGATGATTCGGGACAGTTATGGTGGGGCTGCGTAAAAGAATCTGATTGAAGAACAATATAAACATGGTACGGTGTTTAGATTAGGTACAGGCAAATAAATAGGATGGCCCACAGATTTAACACCGCCAACATTTTAATCCTCTACAGATTTGTGAGACTAATATTCACTGGCAGAAGAAGTCTTCTTTAATCAGTGGTTTTCAACCATCGTGCCATCATTCCAACCAATCACTACACCAGCTGATTACACTGATTAGTTCCTCTCTGGTTGAGGGTGTGCGAATCAGTGAAATCAGCTGGTGAAGTGGGCGTGGTACTCTTGGGCCTCGATGGCACATGGTTGAGAAACACTGCTCTAAATGATTTGTGAACTCCCAACTTGACTAGGTATTCCGATATCAGGAGTTCCCCAATACTATGTTGTCTGTTGTGTTTCAAAGGGGAATCGTCTCGACATCATTTGCTGTGTGAAGCTGCCAGAGGGTCAGGAGGGAAAGACGAATGGCTTCCTCTTCCGCTTCTTCAAGAAGATCTATGCCCCCTTCATCCTCAAGGAGTGGGTGCGCCCCATAGTAGTAAGTGCCTCAACTATGCTTTGTTGGTCAGGGGCCTCTAGTAATTTGACGGGGGACTCGGCCTCTGTCACATACTATTCTAATGTGTCAATGGACTTCATTTTTCATTATTAGAATATTTTGTTGATTAGGTCAGAATATTATGATTATTTGTGTTCATAACGGTTTCTCGATCGCTCCTTGTTTAGATGGCAATTTTTGTTGGGATGCTCTCCTTCAGTATTGCTGTGGTGAATAAAGTAGAGATTGGACTGGACCAGAAACTCTCCATGCCTGATGTAAGTCTGCACAGTTTCCGCCAAGAGTCATGGGTTGCTACTGGACACTGTTGATTTGATCATTTTGACCAGACGTAGGCAAAGTAGAAGTGCAAGTGATGTTACTACTGCTGTCAATTGTCTGATGAGCTAAATCAAGCGCACCTTAAGTGGTTTAAATATTTGAACTCCCATTAATATACATATTTGCCACAGTCTACCCCATACAACATGAATAATATCCTCAGTATGCATTCCCATCCATGTGGAGGTCTCTTTTGACGGACTGTCTCTCTGCCTAGGACTCATATGTGCTGGAGTACTTTAAGAACATGAGCACGTTCCTCCACACTGGACCTCCAGTGTACTTTGTGGTAGAGGATGGTCTGAACTACAGTAGCCTGGAGGGCCAGAATGCTGTGTGTGGAGGGGTGGGCTGCAACAACAACTCCCTGGTCCAGCAGGTCTACTCCGCCTCACTCATCAGCAACTAGTAAGAAGAAAATATGAACAATTCACATTACAGATGGTTTAATTGTATCAGACGAAATCAGTCTGTAAAGGATAACATGGGCTTTGTATAGGCTTTCCATCCAGATCTAACTGAGAACCTCTTTCAAGTTTATCTCAACATTAAAATACATGTTGTAGCCAGACACCACAACTTGGAAACTTGAGTTCAGATCAGGTGAGGGTTATGTGGATATGATGTGGAGCAGGGTCATGGATGTGGCAAAGCGACACACAATTACAACTGCACTCTTAGTGATACAATTATTCTCTTGTTACTATATCATTTCATATGCATGGTTGTATAGTACGTATTGCATGTGGGGAATTTCCATTACAGTGGGCATTAAAGTCAATCTAATCTAATCTGTGATAAAGTAGTCTATTTAATTTCACTTTTCGTTTCGCTCCCAGCACAACTATCGCCTTCACACCGTCCTCCTGGCTAGATGACTACTTTGACTGGGTGAAGCCCCAGTCCAGCTGCTGTCGATACTACAACACCACTGGGGCCTTCTGCAATGCCTCAGGTAAACTATTATCCACTGTGTCAACATGCTCTCTATCTGGCAGACTGAACCCCTGTCTGGTGATCCTGCCATGTGACGTTTAAATGTTGTTCAACTTTTTTTGTCATTCCTCCATGTACAAAATGCACAGAGAAACAAAGACATTTGTTCTTGGGGTCATACACAAGACAACATAATGCAGTGGTAGGTCAAGTAGCATGCATTGTATTAATCAGAACTAGAATTTTCAAGTATTGCAATATTAACAGTAGTATAAATGACTGATGCAGGTAATCCAAGTGTTCATCTTAACAGAATCACAGTATTCAGGTATTAATCAGCAGGGATTACCAGCTGTAGATGACTTTGTGCTATTCAGTTGTATTGCAATTCTTTTAAAGCTGCTGTGTAGTTTCAGGAAGGACATTTAAATCTCTAAAATTGTATGTGGCTACAGTATTAAATAAAGATTCTATGAGGCAAATTGGATCCCTGAAACAGTGAAGCTAGAACGTAACTGTATGTCTGTGGTGGTTCTAACCTCCCACTACATTTACAATACAAGGAAGCATAATCTAGGTTTACTATTCATTTACTTTGCTTGAAAGGGCTATTATTAATAGATTTTTTAAAAAGTTATAAGTATTTGCAAATTATTATTATTCGTCTTGCCAATATCACGTAGTGCAACTTTAAGGCCATCTGTTGATTTGAGTCATGTTTCAGTGTTCTTCAAGATTGGTTTAAATTGATTTGATTTATAGAACTGCAGTTGCACAAGTTTTATTTTTATCTCACAGAGCAGATTTAAATTGTCTTCCCCAATCTTATTGGTTAAATGGGTGGGGAAATGTGTGCTACTGTTTTCCAGTGGTGAATCCGTCTTGTGTACGCTGTCGGCCCATGACTGCCAGTGGAAAGCAGAGGCCTGTAGGAGAAGACTTCATGCACTTCTTACCCATGTTCCTGTCAGACAATCCCAACATTAAGTGTGGAAAAGGGTAATTTTTTCATTTGAATTACTTGAAAGAGCTCTGCCACTGAAGACTTTAACTTTAGCTTAGTGTTTTAAAAGTATTACATCACATTGTGCTAGTTTCTTCACGGTAAACCATATGTAATTGTCTGCTTTTATTCTTTCTCACCATGCTGTTGTGCTCCTCCAGCGGCCACGCAACCTACAGCACAGCAGTTGATCTGTATCCCAACGACACACGGGTGGGAGCCACCTACTTCATGACCTTCCACACCATCCTGAAGGAGTCCCCAGACTTCATAGAGGCCTTGAAGATGGCTCGCATTCTGGCTGACAACATCACTCAATCCATGGGCCACAAAGTTTTCCCCTACAGGTATTTTACTGCCTCCAGTGCTCTTGCCTTTGCTTAATATGTAAATTATACCTATCAGTATTGTCTTTTATATAGCCAGCTTTTGTCTGACATAGAAAAGATGTTTTCAGTTTCACCCAGTGGTTTTCATGGTGAAATACCTGTAACTGAAGTTTGGCTTGTTTTGAACTCAAAGTTCAAGGGTGTTGGAAAAGTCGGTCATAGATAAGCGCACAGCAAATAAACCATTATTCATGGCATGTAGGCAATGGCTGACCTTCATTATTGAATTGAAACTTCCAGTCCCCTATATCCTATATTTCAGAAAAGTCATGTTAGTACAACTTTATGTATGGTAAAGACCAATGTAGACCACAACCTCTGATACAGAAGTAGAGACATATGGATTGTGGATACGCAATTTAAATCTGCTCTGTCTATGCAATATTAGAATAAGTTGACTCCTAAATCTTCATTGATATTCATGACCAGTGGATGACCGTTCAAGTTGTGGAAGCAATCAGATAATTGGCTTTGATTTGAAAGATCATGGATATCTAATTTAAAAAAAGAAAATTCCTATATTCATTGATAACTTCACATAGTATTGACTATCCACGTGTGAAACATCCTACTAATCCTTTTTTTCTCCCTCTGCAGCGTATTCTACGTGTTCTACGAGCAGTACCTGACCATTGCCTATGACACAGCTCTGAACTTGAGCGCGTCACTGGCAGCCATATTTGTGGTGACCACAGTGTTGTTGGGCTTTGAGCTGTGGTCAGCCGTGCTTGTCAGCATTACTATCGCCATGATCCTGGTCAACATGTTTGGCGTCATGTGGCTGTGGGACATCAGCCTCAATGCAGTGTCTCTTGTGAACCTGGTCATGGTGAGGACAAACATAAAACACTCAAGCTGCCAATGCATTAATGTTTAACATTTTAGGCATTTAGCTGACACGCTTATCCAGAGCGACTTACAATGGAGTAGAATAAAGACACGGGGAGAAAAAGTAGAAAACATTTTTTAAAATTGAATAAGACAGGAGTATTTTCAAAGCGAGGAAAGACATGGGAGTATTTCTTTAAGAGCTGAATTTTTAGGTTAACTTACAACAGAAGGCTTTGATCAGATTGTATAGAATGGCCCATTTGTTGCAACTTGTCCTTCATTTCACCTGTGAGATGTCCAGCATGAGGCACCATTTCCATGTTTCTGTTGGTAAGTTGTTTCCTCTCCTCTGTTCCAGAGCTGTGGTATCTCAGTGGAGTTCTGCAGTCACATTGTGCGAGCCTTTTCCATTAGTGTGAAGCGTAACAGAGTGGAGCGGGCGGAGGAGGCCCTGGCCCACATGGGCAGCTCAGTAAGTCTCACCTTAGCTTACCAAATCCACAAGTAACAAGCTACCTGATTTTGTAGCTGTCAGCTATGAAAAATGATACTGCATGCTGATATTGTGGATTTTAATGGAATTTTGGATTTGAATGAGTGCGAGCTAGCTTGTAGGGCTGCACAATTCTAATTGATGAAGATTTAATTTAGAATATCTGCTGTAGTTGAAAATAGTCGAGGTGTTGATAACACTTGCCATAAAATCATTAAAATCATTTTGGTCCCCTAATCATCAAGACTAATTGTGATTAATGGTTGTCATCACAATATCAATACAAAAACATCCAGATTATCATTGTAGTTGTAACTGTGCAGCTCTACTAGCTCTCCATTTTAAGTTGAATGATAACACTGTTCCTTCTTTTCAGGTGTTCAGTGGGATCACATTGACTAAGTTTGGAGGCATCCTGATTCTGGCCCTTTCCAAGTCCCAGATCTTCCAGATCTTCTACTTTCGGATGTACCTGGCCATAGTGCTGCTGGGGGCGGCGCACGGCCTCATCTTCCTCCCTGTACTGCTCAGCTATATAGGTCAGGAATGTCACACATGGAAGGGAAATACTTTAAAGATTTTAAGCATATGTTCTCCTTTAGCAGGTTTAACATGAAAATCTACATTACATCATCATACCTCACACCACTTGGTCATACATGCAGTTGCAGCAGCCATGCTAGTGTATGCTATATGTCATATTGGCTGTATATTAAGGTATTCCTGCACTTGTAATACTCATGAATTGAAAATGTACATGAGTTGAGCTAATCGGATAATTCTGTTGTGAATCTTTTCACAGGTCCTTCGGTGAACAAAGCTAAGGTGTTTGCTGCTAACAAGCGTTATGCCGGTACAGAAAGGGAGCGCCTCCTCAACTACTAGCAAGCTGTTTGAGACAATGAACAATGAACTAACCATTTGTCTGGGAGAGACTGTGTGGGTGTGAGCGCAAGCAGTTTCTGTGATTACTGACACACTCATCGTTGCCACTACTATGCACGGCTGTAACTCAGGAATACACTCGGGAGTAGGAGTGCCAGAGGCCTTGTCCAACCTTATACATGTTGTTTTCCTCAGTAGACTTTGGACCCCCATCCCCTCTCCCTTCCTCCTCCTCCTCACACTACAGGGCAATTCTGACTTCAGTATCGTAGGCAGGAGTGCCGCCTGACATACCATGGAACAGGAAACAACACTTCAACAGTGTGGAAGTAGGAGAGACGTCACCCCATCAGTTTACAGACAGAAACTTTCAGTCAGTACCATATGCTATGAGCAATTGTCTTGTGGGGAAACTCAAAAGGATAACATTGGTCAGTGTTTTGTTTTTGTTTTTTTCCCCTTTTAAATATGTATACTGGACAAATTAGAATGTGTGAAGGAAGATGTTTATGCAAAAGTTTACTAATGTGGCACTTTTGTAGAGCTATTTGATATGATGAATCATTTATCGACTGTACCACCGTACACACTGTAGCTAACGGATAGCAGTAATGATGGTATAGGCCCCCTTCACTCCTGGCATTAACATGCGTCTCGTATCCGGATTGTGTCTAGATATGGTTTATCTGGCATTTACACCTGGCATTAGATTTCTCTTTCCCTCACCAAAATGCGCACATCACTTCCTCCTGTAATATGTATGTCCTTGTTGTTAAACACCTTGTTTTGCTTGTCCCCCGTCCTTGAGTGTCCTGACAATCCATTTTTTATGTTGTATGTTACTATCCAAACTGCTTGATTTGTTTTATTTCCACTTTGGTAGTTGCTTTATGTAGTCTGGTGACTCATTGCATTCACACTTGGTTAAAGGAATTGGCCGGTCTGCTAAGACCCCAGGTTAATTGTTGACATGATCTATGTCGAGATGTAAATCAGCCATGATTTTTGATCAACTCACCCCCTCTCGCGGTGTACCGGCGTTCCGAAATTTGGCAGTTGGCCAGTCATTGACATCCATTGTATTCCAAACGAGTGTTTAGCAGCTCCCATAGCTGTGTCTTTGTTATGTCCAACACAAGTAAGCGCATACGAACTACCCTGGATAGGTAGTTTTCTCCAATAGTGCTCACAAACCAAGAAATAAACATGTTTAGATTCCGTGTTTACACGCCACTGCGCATGCGCTGGGAATCTGTCAGACGGGCCGTGAGCATGTAACCTGACTGCTGAGCATGCGCAGTGGCGTCTTAACACAGAATCCCAGCGTCAGAGTCCATGAGCATGCGCAGTGGCGTGTAAACGCGGAATCTAAACATGTTTATTTCTTGATTTGAGAGCACTATTGGAGAAAACTACCTAGCCAGGGCAGTTCGTATGCGCTTACTTGTGTTGGACATAACAAAGACACAGCTATGGGAGCTGCTAAACACTCGTTTGGAATGCAATGGATCTCAATGACTAGCCAACTGCCAAATTTCGGAACGCTGGTGTTCACCGCGACAGAGGGTGAGTTGAACAAAAATCATGGCTGATTTACATCTCGACATAGACCATGTCAACAATTAACCTGGCAGTCTTAGCAGACCGGCCAATTCCTTTAATGTGGCCAAATGCGTCTCTACCGCCCCCTGGAAGTTAGCCTGGCATCGCCAGACAAATGAAACGTGATCTCGCAGATTCGTCAGGTTCCCAGGCTACCTGGAAGTGGTTTGGGTGATCAGATTGTCCGTGCATCTTGGGTGCTTTTACAAATGGACATGATGTGTTTTTGCTCTGTCCAAAGACAATACAATCAGGATGCATGCTAATGCCAGGTTTGAAGGGGGTCATAGTGATGTTGATAATGGTGTTCAAGACATTTTACATTGAATTGTAAATGAGATGTTTTGCAGTTACTGAACAGAACACTTGTTAAATCAGGATATAACTGTAAATGCCTTGCATCAGTCTAATTTAGAATCTTATTCCCTTGTCATCTAAAGTGCGTTGGTTCAGAATATTGTAGAAAGATGGCTGGATAACTGTATAATCCTGTGTCTTGGCATACTTTCCTGGACAGCTTTGATTAAGGTAATATACATTTTTAATTTTGTTAACTATTAATTTTGTGTTACCATGCATTCCTATCTTAAAGCCCCCTTCCAGTGTCCTCGCAAATAGGCCTTCCAAAGTAATCATTGGTTTGCAAGGAAAAATAGGAGTAACAGCTCATTGCTGCCAATTGAAAAAGACAAAGCTTTACATCCCAGCCTGGTTCACCTGCACTTCATCTTGCCTGGGATTGTGACTGGTGGAGATTATCATTCATTAGTTTTTGAGATGGTGTGTTCCCAGTAATTAAATTTGAATGGGGTGATGACATCACTGGAAGAGGCCTTTAACCTTTTGTCCAGGGAGAGTAAAACCTACTGCGACCTCTAAGGAGCATTCCTTTTGTTACATTAGACTGTCAGTGGATTTCCCATGATGTAGTAATGTTTTGTTTTGTTTTTTTGGCTTGGTGGCCAAGAAAAGGTGGTACCTCGTTCCATGGTTGAAAAACAATGGTTATGAGCCACTAATTGAAAAAGATGTAACATGAATGAATTGTGCTTGAGAACAATGCAACACATTGGCATGGATGAATCGTAGCTTTCATCCTGACGCACATAATTGTACAAAAAGAGATGAAACCAAGCCTTGAGACACCTTCGTTTTTAACCATTTTAACCTGTATGAAATAGTTCTCAGAGTGTGCAGTGGAGCCCTCTCACCCCCTTGGTATTTCACAATGGGTACACTATTATGAATTTCCTCTTCTTTTTTTTTTTCTTCCCCCAAATATATCACCTTTACTAATGTGTTCAGTTGTTTATCTGATTTATTTAACATCATGTACTCCTTTTATTTAATAATGAGGCACCAGTTATACAGATGTAGTCACTGTAAAAGCCCCTCTTTAGTGAACTGTTGCTTTATTTTAGCTCCAACCCTAAGAAAGATTGTTTGGGGGGGAAATCTTGCTCTTTCAAGAAGAAATTGTATGCACTATAAATGCAAAAAGGGAGAATTCTACAATGGCTACTACAGTATAAACCACACATCTAATTGTGATTGTCCAAACTGACCACAGTGTGGCGTCTGATTCCATCCATGGAGCTGTGACTGGATCGTGCTGTCTTGAATGTGTGACCTAATTTGTATGCGTCTTTAAGGGATGTAACCATGCAATCGTGGGTGAATGAAAGATCTGGTAGTTCCAGTATTTCACATGCCAAGTCAACAGAGAGCATAATATTTGCTCTGTTATATTGACTAATGCATGAAAATAGAGCAGGCCATTGTGCATCTAAATCTGCAATTTTTGTATATTTATACCAAACCTTTACTGGTCATCAGTCACTCACATCCCATTCGAAAGCCCCTGCCAAACCCAGGGTTGTTCACTCCACGTTGGCTGTCTGTCCAGCCTTGTTGTCACACAAACCTCCAGCTCATAACTTATTTATCTGTTTCTCTGTGAGAGCCGGGGCTGTTCTTTGAATCTGGCTGAGATTAAAATATTAATTTCCCTGGCAGGACTGGTGCGCTGTCTACAGGGGAGAATATACAGGGGGTGAGTGTACTATTATGTAAGATATGCAAGGCTCACCTCTCACTAGACCCTGACCTGCCGCCCATCTTGCATGTGACACCACAGACGCACACATACAACAAGGTTGTTGTAGTTAACAAAAATATGGTATGGAAAACCATTTAAGTAACAAATGAAAATACTGAGGTGTGTTGAAAAAGAAACTAAATGGAAATTACAATATCAGCAGCAAAATCTAACTGAAGAAAAATAATTCAATGTTTTTTTGTTAAAACCAATGAGAGTGGAGTATAGGAGAAGGTCTTCTAAAAACGAATTGCTTAGGAGTACAGTGATGCATACTATGAACGGTGTAATGCCCTTGTGAATTAATTTAAAAAAAAATGTGGATAGTAAATTGCTTATCTGAACATATTTTGCTTGGCCCTGATTCCTAAAATACAAAATAGCCTACTCAAACGTAAACTAAATAAAAACGAAAACCAAAATATTGTTAAAAAAGTAAAAACCAAAGTGGCAAACCCTGCTTGAGAACTAAAACTAAACCAACTGACTCAAAACTGAAAGCCAAAATGAAAAAAGTAATGTGAATCACAAAACTAATATTATAACCCTGAAACACACACACTCACTGAAGCTGGTTGGCACCCAGAGGTGATTAGCAGCTCAGGGTGGGTTAGTTACTATAAAATGGCTTTTGATGATCTATACTGCTATTGTTGATGCTCAATAGCCTCGTCTATCAGAGTTTTCCATCATATGAGTTAGTGCTCATAATAGCATTGGTAAGGCTGTGGATGTGTACTAGATGTAGTTGTATGTTTATGTAAAGTATCTGGGTACAAGGTCACTCATGATAATTTATGAAAGGAGCTCTCATTTTAAAATTTGTTCTGATGGGCTGAGCTCCAACTGAATCTCCCTCCCTCCCTGGTCTGAATGACCATGACCTTGGATTATCAGTCCCTGGAATTCAATTTGTTTTTTTGTTTTTTTTAGATAACACGACTATGATGTTATTAATTGTGGAAACAGAAAATAATCAGTTTACTGATACATCTTAGGAGATCTTATACCAACAGTGTTACATCATGTTTTATGCACTTTTTGCAATTTAATGGTTATGCACAGGATGAAAATGGTCTCATCCTGTTCATCTAGAGGAGTTATCTTCAAGTGCAATTCCACCTTCGCTCACCTTAACTGATAGGTTGTTATTCTGTAAAAGCAGACTTTTTGGTTGTTAAATGGTTTGTTTTGAGTTATGACTTCTCAAGATCAAGGAATTAATCTGATTTGGGGTTGAAAAATTCTGGATAGCCATCAACCGTCTCAGGAAATGCAATTCCATGATGTCAAGGGATTAGCATTTCCCTTGCTCTTCATAAGAAAACTCAAAAACAACAGAGAAAAAAATATTTTTGGGAAATGCACAATAACAACCCACAAGTCAATTTCATTGACATACCCCTTTAAAAATTTTGACTTTATCTAGTAAGTACACTTTATTATTCAACAACCCAAACTACTCATAAGAAAGGCTCTGGCAGGATGAACACTAAAGCAGATTATGTAAGAGTTCCACTACTGGAGAGTGAAGGCCCACCTCCAAACTGGAACAATGCATTTACACTGATTGAATTCCTGAGGTTAAATACTTATTTGGTTAGTCAGGATTATTTTTAAGATACAAGTCTGATTTTGAAATAAAGCAGACTTTTAATGCTAGGAGTTGAATGCTTTCTGATCCTTTGCGGCCACAGCTATGATACCCTATGCTTCCTAAAACCCTCTATCAAATAATGTCAGAGGTTTAGGGGAATAGGACAATTTCTCTGTGAAACTATTAGGCATTTAAAGATTTGTGCATCATCACATCTGGTTCTAAAACTCATTTGTTGAAGTAGGGTATACATACTCTTTCAGGGGTGGAAAGAGTACTAAAACATCCTACTCAAGTAGATCTACTGTTACCTTTCTGAAATTTTACTTACGTAGAAGTAAAATTACCAGTGTAAAAATGTACTTAAGTAAAAGTAGCTAATTGAAAATGTACTCAGAGTAAATGTTACTGAGTTACTTTTTTAGAAAAGAGAATATGTGATATTTTCCATGCAATTCTAAAAGGATGAGAGGACAGAGTTAGATTATTTTCATTGTAAAAATTTGAAATGACAAAATAAAGTGCGCAAACAAAGTAAAGCCAGATTACTCTTCTCTTCTTTGCTGACTGGTGTTCACTGTGAATGGTTCCACAATTGGCCAATTTACGTTGGTCCAGTTTGTGTTGCTTATGGAGAGCCTACAACATCTGTACTCTGTAATGGATGTGATTTAAAATGTAGCTAAGTACAATACTTAAGCAAAAACATACTTAAGTAAAAGTAAAATTACTGAAAATACTCTTGAATCTTGAAAGTACACAAAAAAGCTACTCAATTACTGTAACTGGAGTAGATGTAATTAGTTACTTCCACCCTTGTACTCTTTGATCAATGCCCTTTTTCCAATAGGCCTATCCCCTCCAATAGCCCAACTTATCCGTACTTCCTCCTGCCGTTGTCCTTGAGTTCACTTTTAGGAGTCCACCACATTATCCGCTTAAAAAGTTGGATGGAGTATTTTTTTTAAAGATCCATCAATAAATAAGCATTTAATGTCCTGTTTTGCGTCACCGGTTTTCTGTTTCACAGTGGGTTCAGTTGTCTCCGAAATAGACTCTTTGGGTGGAACAAAAGGGATTAGATGGCCATCTCAAACATGGAGAGAGGATCAGATTTTCAAGTCCACCTAGTGCTTTCCCCGCCTGACCAGGGCGGGTGTTAGATGAAACACTCATCAGATTGCAGTTACTGTAGAGAGGAGTTGTGGGGAGCTGGAATTAGACTTGACTTGGCCAGATAGACACACCTGTTCACATTAGAAATCTGTCTTTACATTCTGTAAATATGGAAAGTGAGCCGGTGCAGTCACACTCTATCTGAACATTTTACAATTTTGCTGCTGAATAGGCCAAAAGATTAAGATGATCAAAGCGGGGGCCCACTCCATCCTTGGCAGTAGTTAACATGCCACACAACCTCCACGGTCACTACTTCCTTGTTTACAAACTACCATAAATGGGAGATGGTGGGCTGACCCAGGGAAAAGCCCTTAGTCACAGCATCATGAGAGGAAGGGGGCAAAATGCCATTTCAGCCAAATGTTATTTTAAAGGGAAGGCCAATAGACCGGTGCTTGCCCCAAACGATGGTACACATATTTTCACAATGAGGGTCACTTATGTGTGAGCAGGGCTCAGGAAGGGCTGTCAATAGCCCCCTTTATGAGGCTGCGAGGGGGGAATTAGGCCGTCAATGGAGGAGACTAAGCCACGTATGCCATGTGTTCACACTCAGGCCTGGCCTGTTTGTTTTGATGGCAGCACGAGACTGGCGTGACTGTGGGCCTTGTTTACCTTGGATACAGGAGAGTTCCCTCCCTCCCTCCCTCCCTCGCTCGATGAGAAACTGCCCTCTCAGATTGCATCAGAGCCACCGGTGCAATCAGTTTCCAGTGCTGTAAGCAAAGCGAGGCTTCTGGAGTCACACCTGATTTGGTTTATTAAATAGATCTGTCATAAACTTTTGTGAGATTGAGTGGTGCATCTTTTTTGAGACCGGACAGTGATATGAACATTTGTGATGTGTTCAAGACAGTTTGAGTTTCACTTACTTTTCCAGGTACACATCTACTGTAGCAAAAACAAATAGTATAGGCACTTCCTGTTCACTCAACAGATGCTGGATTCACCGCTTAAACATAAGTCAAGAAAGAAAAAAAATAGATTTCAGACTCTCGTTTTGATTGAACAAGCAAAGCAGTTTATTTACAAACATACACATGTTATAAGTGCCGCCCATGAGTTTTTCTCACAAAGTCTTTAGTGTGCATCTTCCAGCGAAATCTTTGGGCTTGCAAACAGAAATTAGCTCAATGATATTTCACCTTCAATCAGCATGACCCATGTCCTCTCATTACAATTTGGTTTAGTCTATTGATCATTTGAACTCAAATACCATCAATACTTTTGAACAGCATTGAATACAATTTTTCAAGTAGCCTACTTTCCTGATTTGGTGGCCTCTCAATACTCTATGGTTCTTTGTGAGGCTGCATAATTCAGTCCAGTAACATTTTCAATCAAGTTAATACAAAAAGAAAAATCAAGTTGAGATACATGCCAAACATTAGGCAACAATGTTATGGAACATAACTTTTTTAATTGATCACACTGATATAGCTGTCAATTTTCTTCCTTTTCGAAACAACTTTGATTTCAAATTTCACAATGCTAATTCAAGTTATATTCAAATGAGTGATACGTCATTGATCCCCGTAGGGAAGTTCTCTTTTTGCTTGCCCCCCTCCAGGGAGGTCAGAGGTCAGGGTCGGCTACAGAGCAGCACCCCTGAAGCTGGTAGGGATTCGGTGTCTTGCTCAAGGACACTTCAGCAGGGCGGATGCTTACTGACACAGGGTCTTCACTCGGGTCCTCTGGTTGAAGGACGGTCTCTCTAACCACTAGAGCACCCTGCTGCCACCCTGCCACTCTAAACACCAAATCTTGATCATTGGTGAATGGCATTTTTGCACCCATGAACAACTCTCCAGAGCTACATTCCCGACCCTCAACATAGCACTGTAAATGTGCTGGCAATACACTCTAACATAGAGCACAGGAAATGATACACTGATAATAGTGGGTCTGGTCTCCATAGGTCCAAAGCAAGCATTTGACAGGTAGAAAACAAGTGGAATACTGTAATGAATATAGCAAATCCCGTCTGGTCTGCAAATACTTGCATTCAAACAATTGAGTTGATTACTATTCATGCGGATAGTGGTGGCTAGAAAATGGTCAATTAGCGATGGGGAAGAGAAGAAAAAACAAAATCAACCAAAGGTCCATTCAATTGACTTGTATGTGGTGCTTATGAACACAGCTTATTTTTCAGGGTTAGTTCACATTCACAAGCTCATTAAAAGTGTGAAAAATGTCCCCTGCCCCATATCTTGCAATATTCAAAAAGTGCACTTTTAGTGAAGAGGAACTGTACAATGACTTGCAAAAACATGAGTCACTCTGAGAAATAGTCCAGCCAAAGCCCGCCACTTGGAGGCTTTGTTTAAATTGTATGCAAGTCAGAAGGCAACCAATCATACCAAAGTTTACAAGAAGGATAGTAATGAAATAAAGATGATAAAAATGTTACAATCATTGGTTGCTTCGACTGAAAATAAAAAGTTCGCCATCGGATTCGAACAAAAAAAGAGAGACCTCAAATATACAAAGTGAGGATGAAGAGATGCGAAAACACGCAAACTAGAAAAACTGGTCGAAGGGTGAACCCTTTCTTTCACAAGTCTGTGAAAATGTGTAGTGATTAAGAATGTAAAAGTCAAACAATGGCAAAAAATTGCTTTACAAATGTGCGTCACTTTGGCTGATTTCAAGTCTCTGAGACGAAGGAGAGCGGTGCCTGTAGTGATGAACAGCTGCAGTTCAGTGACAGCCAGCAGTACCTTGAAGCTGTCCAGCAGAGGTGAGGAGGGAGGTGGAAGGGTGGGGACTGTGGGAACCGGGGGATCAGGAGGAGAACCTGGTGGTCGTCCTCCTGATGGGTCACTAATGCTAGGAGGTCTGCAGCAGGCGTCTGTAGTGGGGCATGATCTCATGCTCTGGCAGGTGCAGGTTGAACTCCAGCGCCACCAGAACAGGGAACTCGAAGGCTATCAGCTCCCTGCGATTCACTCTGAACCTCTCCTCCAGTTTCTGACAGGGAAAAAACAACAACATCATATCCTGTGTATTGGTAAATATTGAGATCTGATTCTAAAGATCTGCTTTTATGAGATCGATGGTTGTGTCCACACTTGGTTTGAAAATGGCTATGGGTGTCCTGTGGCGGAATTTATTCAAAACTGCCTGCATTACTTTTTCCTGCTCCCCCCTCTCCATTTCTTTATATTGCTTTTATGCGCAGTGTCCAGACTATTGCACGAATCACAATTCCAATCACAACACGAGCCTATTCACTTCCATATCTGTTTTTTAAGATCTGACAGTAATGTGAGCAAAATCCAATTTTCGAGCATCCAGGCTTGACTTAATGCGGTCTGGCATGATGGGACGATAAGAGTCGCATTGAAGCAACAAGTGTAACCGTAGCCAGAGTAAAATATTAGGTATAAACAACAAAAGGGAACATCGGATTATCATCGAGCCATTTTGTCAAACATTTGAGTTTCGGAATCCCGTCTTGCATTCCATAGTTCATAGTGGCATTCCATAGACTTCTGGGGAATAAACTTACATCTATCAGGATCTTGACCTCGTGTTTCTTGAGATCTCCACCGATCTTGGCTGCCAGGAGGACACAAGCCCCCGCACAGAGCTTACGGTTCTGCTTGTTGAGTTTGCCCAGGAGAACCAGCTTTTCAAAGTAGACAAAAGCCATGGCCACTGTAGGTTCCTCGTAGCCACATTCATCCTGGGCCAGCTTCCTTATCTCCCTCTTCAAGCTGCAGGGGAGGGAAAACGAAAAGAGGACGAGGGACGAGAGGACAGAGAGGGGATGAAAGAGAAAGATGACGGGAGAGAAAGGAAGTGACACAACTCATGGTTATTACTCAAAAAATGAAGACGTCAAAGTTAAATCACAGGAATGGTCTTTATCATAAACAACATTCAAGCAAACATTAGTGAACATTGCAGCAAAACACTGACAACATTAATATGGCATAATATAGATTTCTGTCAACTGTACCTCCTAATTTTGCTGAGTGTCAGCCTTATGTGGGGGAACTTCTCTTTGAAGGTTTCGTTCATGTCCTTCTTGAGGTCAGAGGGTTTGACGTATTCAATGACTGTCGTCTGAAAGGGAAAACCAGAGCCGGTCAGCGCGACCACACTTTCAGCGCTACTGGCCTCACTGAGGAAGGTGACTGGATCCTCACACACTAGTGTTCGATTCCACTGACTCACAATGAGGCTTACTGAGTGCTGGTGCAAGAGATACACAAGACAGGTGAAAACTGGGTGGCTCAAATACCCAGAAGACACCAAATATACTTGATTGCTAGTTGAACTGATTTGTAATGTCTGCAGCAGACATCTGTCAAATAGCACTTTTAAAACAATTCTTAGTGTTTGTTATAACGTACTCCGAGTACCAGATGGGTGGGTCACATAGGACAATATAAGGAAAGGTATTTGAAAGTCAGTGGGACGTTCACACAATGAATGAGGCCGCCAAAAAAACATGCAGGTGCTGTGAGACGCAATCAAATTCACATGGACCAACATCCCTGTGGAACAAAGCGTGTTTCCAGCACTCTGTTGAATCCCAGCCTTGAAGAATTTAAGCAGTTCTGGAGGCAAAAGGGGATCTTACCCGCTACTAGATAGGTGTACCTAATAAAGTGGCCACGGAGTGTAAGCATACAAGTAAAAAATACGCTGTAAGCAATGGTGCTATAAATATCGTGATGACCATCAACACGCATGTATGGTATTGCACGCACAGCATGGAGTGTGAATAATCGTATCCACCCTGAACGCCATGCTACTGATCAGGAAGCATGAAGGAGAACTAATGCGGTTCAGTGGTTGTGAACCTGAGAGCAGGACCGCGCTGACTTCGCATGACCGGAAATCTAGTCTACTATTGCCAGTCTCATACCGACTTATGTCAACACATAAAAACATCTCTTTATTCCAAGTTTTTCCTGCGACCAAATGGGAGCACGTAGCTGGATAGAACTCTAATTCATATACATTTCCCAGATTGCATGCTGAGTAAAGCTGATGGTATCTCCTGCTTGTACAACTTGAAAATTCAGTTAGGGAAAGTCATGTCTTCTGAGCATCCTGTGTTCGTCCCGTGGAGTGAAACGTTCAGAATTCACTGGTTCCATTCCTGTAGTAAACACAATAGCTATTGTTGCGAGACGCTGGGCTTTTGCAAATTGGAGGAAGAGAAGAAAAAACATTGTCTGGCCTTGACTGAACATTTCTACCATTTCGATTCTCGTTGTGTATTCTGCCAGTCTCCGTAACAAAAACAGAGCCCAGGAAAGAATGAGCTAAGGGAGTCTGGTGTTTTTTCCAAACACAATTAAACATCCGTTCTTTTCCGGAAAACTGAGAGAGCGATTAGCGCTGTAGCAGGAGACAGACACTACACTAGCTGTTACGATGGTGGAGTGGCTGTGTAGTAGCTACTGCCCACTGGACAGGGATACAGTAACAGTATTCATCCAGGCCCCAGAAGGAGTGGGAGCAGAGAGAGAGAGAGTTTGGGCCAATGACCTTGCTGATTAGAGCGGTCTGACAGATTCTCCTGGCTCCTATTCAAAACAGTTGATAAAGTTCAGGAGGACTTTTCATACAAAAATGTTGAGGTGGACAAATCTTTCCTGTGTGTTATCGTTCTTGATTGTGGAGGGAAAAAGTAAGGAGAAAGGTCAATAATGATCATAATAAAAAGTATTGGGAGAAAAACTAAAATCAGAACGGAGAGATATCGCAGAGCATTTCAACCAAGCATGTGGATCTATTTCAGTGAGTGATGTCCTTAACCAAAACTACTTTTCCACTCAGCTCTCAAGGGGAAAACACTGTGGTTCTTGTTGGTGTCTCATACACGCAGAGTGCGTTCTCACCATGTAGGAGGGGAAGATGAGGACTCTCTTGTGCTTCCCACAAGGCCACTGGGGGTCATCCAGCAGATTGGGGTCGTACTCACGAAGGTCCCCCGGATCATTCCCTGCAAGGGCCACAAACACATCAACAGAGGTTGAGCAAGAAGCAGACATTTGCACATTTTCCTTTCCAGAATCCAACTTTTGATTAAATTAAACTAGAGTGTGAACATTCATATATTGAATAGCAGCGAAGACCACTGATAACGAGGGCAAATGTGATCTGCTCATATTCCACATGTGTAATCCTATTATATTACACAGGCCTTTTTTAAACATGATTAAAAGTAAATAAATATACTGTACCTGGAGATACTTGTGTTAAACTGAATGACTTGCAGCGCTGCAGACTGACCTGTATCTATGCTGCTCTGGTTGCTGTTGGCTCGGCCCAGACTGAGGCTGCGGTGGCTGGCGTTCCGAGACTGGGAGAAGGACGAGGTGGAGTCGATGGTGTTTCTTCGTCCGCCCAGCACATTAGTTGGGTACAGGAACTGGGTGTAGGACACAGTCTGTGGACGCAGGTGCAAATATACCATCAAATGGCACCGGTAGACCTTATGCCTCATTTTGGATTTACGTTACACTCGGGGTGGGAAACTCTACCTGAGAGAGCAAGTACAGCCCAGCCCTGTCCTACTGTTGCGTGGCAAGATGCACATTATACAAATGTTGGGAAGCTGGCAAACATTAGCATTTCACAGATTCCCCACTGAAGAACGTATTAGAAAGTGTGACGTAAGTTCAATATGGCTTAAGTGACCACATGTTATATACAGGCCTCCTTAAAAACAGTGACCACGTTTACATGCACGCAAAAAAATGCAATTACAATGCGATTAAGACAATAATGCAAGTAGGTTAGGACCCATGTACACACACACTGATTATGTTAGTGCGATTAAGCGCTTAGTTGCAGCAAGCATAATCGCAGCAGTGTGGAGTACTCCAATTTTACTCACATTAGTAGAGACCAGTTAGAACATGTATACACCTTAATCGCATTTCTTTAAGTGTGATCAAGTAACTCAGTATTTCAGTATATACTCGCAATAACCACATGTAACATGGAAACCCGATTATTTGGGGAGGCGTCACTTAATAGAATCATGTAAATGGCTTAATCGCACTATTGCCTTAATAAGTCAATATTGTGCACATGTAAACGTAGCCAGTATCTGTGTATGCTTCTTCAAATGATCAAAGGAGTTTTTTGTTTTCCACACCTCTGATGGTCTCTCACCTTTCCATCAGCTCCTAACTCCACTCCCTCCAGCCCGATCACCATCTCCTTGGCACTGACGCCACCCGAGGGGTGCCGCTGACGCCCTCCTTCCAGCTTTACATCCCTGCCAGAGCACAAGACCTTTAGACCTCTCGCGCTACACAGCGCCCTGCAGCTTCTTTAACTCCCATCCCATTCTTTAACCTTCTGGCTGAGGCCTGTTATAGCTCACCTCCTCTTCTCTACCACACAGATAGGCCCGCTATCGATCTGCGCTCATCAGCAGGCTTAGATTCTGTAATTGCCTGTGTCTTTGGATGCGTTTCAGGGCAATTAGAAATGAAGTGCACCCTTGGGAGAGGGACCGGAGGAGAGTATAGTTTCATTCTAGCAGTCTCTTGCAGTTCAGTTGTTGCATCACCAACGCCTGAAATGCCATACTACTGTGGGAGATTTGCAGGAGGTCACATGCTTTGCTGAAGTAGAAAACAGACTGCTGCAGTGGAACTGTGTCAGTGGAGCAAACAGTGGAGAGCCCTTGACTGAACAAAATCTGTATGGGCCAAATGATTTGGTATGCAATGTCCGCTGCTGAGAACACAGACTGGGGCTATCGCATGCAAAAATTAAAAGTCCAATAAGCAATTAAGGAGCCTCAATAAAGCCTAACCCATGTTCCTAATATTAAAATGTACCAATTAATATTCACACCCTCTGCCATACTGACTGATTGATACAATGGGGGTGGCAGCAAGCTGAAGAACCTGTCCAACAATTACAACTTTGCAATACAAATATCACTTGAGGACTGAAATGATCAAAGCAACAGGCAGAATGCACACTCGTAATTACAAATTCATAATTAATAAATTCAACTGCCCTAGTTTTCATGTTTTGAAATGTACAGGAGTGAAATAGTGGTCTGCTTATTGACCTGCTTTCATACCGAAGCAAGAAAACAAAGTCAGCCAAACTAATATCCACCCCTTAAGACTATTTGTATTGAGACTTCAGAATTAAATTCTCAGCAGACATAACATGGTAACATTTCCAGATTTTCCTATTGTACCTCCAGTCCTGTTTCCAATTTAAAATGGTGCCCAGATAAATAAAACAAATGACACAGCGGACCCTCACAGGACTCTCCCAGTGTTTTGATGACATGCGGAGCCAATCTGCTATAATGGAAACAGTGTCATCTGGCAGACAAGCACATCAGGACACAATGTTGACAGATGCATCATAGACATGAGATCCCCAAACAGTAGACGACTCACAGAACAGTGAAGATGAGATAAATTAGGGAAACATAAGGAGACAAAAAGCTTTCCAGGAGAGAGCTTTTCTACGAAGCAAACCAGAAAATAAAAGGTCGTACTTCAGTCTACTGAAGGAGGAGAGATAGAAGGAAATCATAGGAAAAAGCTTGGCATTGCTTAGTAACATGCAGGACTAGCAATCACTGACTTCAAACATTTTGATGTTAGTAGTGTTATAATCTAAGCAAAGTGCTCAGGCCCAGGTGCATTTTTCTAAATTAAGGCTAAAAACATTGCTATCAACAAAAGCTGAAACATGGCAGAATAAATTAGGCCTACTGTTATTTGCTTTCAAGATATAACGAAACATGACTAGAAGAGTATTAAAAGACTTTGAAATTGGACCGCTACTGGCTATTTAGAGTCCAACAGCATTCAGGATTCCCTTAATTCAGTGAAGTAATGCTCTAGAGGCCTGAGCTAATTAGCAGTATAATTGAATCGCTCACTTATGAGCACCGCACTAAACCAATACATGTAACTGGGGCAAGACAAAGAGAAGTAAGAGGGAGACAACGACTGTGGTTATTAAATGACCGACAACATCTTTGTAATGAACAGCACCGTGTTGGAATAAATGCGGGCGCTGGAAGTCAAGCGGAATCGGCTGTTAATAAAATGTCATTTTGCAGTCACAACACTTGACTGAGCCAGCCAAAGCCAATGGGCAGTCAAACGTGCATATTGGATAGCCCTGGGAGTTCATTAACCCTTGACCTTACACTGTTTGACTGGCTTAGGAAATTCCACAAACGGATTGAGCCTTTTATGCTCTGTAGTAAGCTGTTCTTTCTTTCCATTGTATTCTCTGCTGTTTATCTGTCCCCTTTCTCTTTCACTTCCTCCAAAACAACACGCCGTTTCATGTGACTGGGGGGCCGTCGGAACCAAGGCCGGACCAGAGCTATCCCCGCGCAGGCCAGGTGGGAGTCTGGAGGCTCTGAGAGCTACTATGGGTTCCCATAACACAGAGCCTTGTGTCGCTTTAAGAAAGGAAACAAGCGTCCTCTACAGATAAGCCAGAGACGTTTTCTGTCCTAGTGCCAAGAAAAGTAATCTGTAAACCCAGGCAGAGAATAAACAAAAAATGGTTAATAACAAACTGTCATGTCTGTGTACACCCCAAACAGAAACTCCAGTCACCCAGCATCGTGGATCATTTGCAGTCTTAAACCATTGCACAACACATGAAAACAGCATAATGATGAATCGCTTCCATGCTAGATCTAAGGAGAGCAAGAACCTCAGGAAAGGTGAATCCTAAATGGTAAAGAGCGAAGCCAGCGACAGTTGCAACGGACAAAAATGGGTTGATTTGAACAAAAAGGATGAGAGCGTCCAAAAGCCACCTGAGCCAAAATGAAAAGGAGATACAAGCAATAAGCATTAGGCTATAATGTAGCGGAGGATTAAGCCTTTTAAAGCCCATTTTAGCCCACTGGCTTTGTTTTGTTGTTTTTTTTGCTTTAGGGTACAAATGCATCCACCAAAACCAACCCTTAGCAATGTATGCACCAGTCAAAGGCGAGTACAGGATGAGAAAACAAAAGGGAAAGAGGGAGCACAGGCTGGAGGAAATTACAGTTTGGCATGCTGTAGGATACATACCCTGCTTGGCTACAATCTCGATAGGGCAGGACAGAAAATACACTATAGAAGGATCTTCTGCCACTGATAAGGACTATCCTATAAAAACAAAAATGGTAAATAAGCTAATTAATATCTACAGGTAAGATCTACAGGTTAAGTTGGAGAAAGAGTGCAGTAAATCATTCGAATAAAGAGAATGAGGTGAAACGTCAGTATGAGTGTGTGTTCTTTGGTGACTGCGAGTCGGCCTGTGTCAGTAACAGTAGCACATGTGGTACGTGGTCAGTGGTTTGGGGGCAACAATGATGCATTTTGGTTACAAGATCTTTTTATCATAACTAAAATGCCTTGTACTTGAGTAGACAGAGATATCTAATCAGAAATGTGTCCAAATGACTAAATGTCAATGGCACAGAGGGCCGAACGGCTGGTTTTACAGAAGAGTATAACAACCTCAAAAAATTCTTATTTCGATCACTTTTAATAGCTGTAACTCACAGACACATTAATCTTACAACTCGGCTCAAATGGGCATCAGAGCATAAACAACACGTGTGTCACAAAATGCCAATTGTTTCAGCGTCAGTTAATCAACAAGCAATTGCTAAATGGCGCAGCAAATCCAGCTCACCTTTATTCCACGTGACATATGGCACTGGATATGAGGCGGAAACGAACACAACAGAGGCAAACTTCATCTATCAAATGACTTAATTTAACAAATGGCACTTTCAAATGGTATGCTGATTATCTAGACAAAATGACTGCTTTGAGGTGAATTCTGGGTAAACTGCACAAAGTCAGCCACTCCATACCGACCAAATGCCGAATAATAAACCTTATAAGATGAAGACTGGCGCATAGGTCTTAAAAAACATTCAATTGAAAATGGATTATTTCCTCGTACAGCACCGAAACTAGATTCTGCATCTCAAAACACCCAGAGTTAAAGCTAACAGAATCACTTTTCAGATCCAAAGAATGCAACAATCTCAACGCTGAAAGGCGCCAGTACAACGTTACTTAGAAACACTTCATCGTTCTCCTGGCCTGGTCTACACAGCAATCTTTGGTTTGATTACTTTCTGCACACCCAAATCAGCAAGATCAACACCACTGTGCCAAAATGTGTCTGTGTTCAGGGATCTGTGCGTGAGCTGCATGCATCCTTTTGTAAACTGAGTGTGACATGTTGTGTGATTTAGCTCTTATCAGTTTAGTGACTTCATGGTGTGATTCCAGTTTTATAACATTGATCAAATAAAGATTAGATTAAAATCTTTATACAATACTAGATCAGATCATATGTAGGAAAATGGACAGGATTCCCAATGAACATGTAGTCTCTCAATGAATCAATAGCCAATTACATTTGATCTATAAGTTATAATAAGCTAGGCCTGCTTGCCCGGGATTTGGCTTGTAATGTGAGAGACATTCAAACTGCAGTTCATTGACTGGGGGCAGCCTGCCATTATCCATTGAGGGCTTGTATTGACTAAGAGGATGGCGTTGTTTGCCTTCATACCTTCCATTGCGCATATCATGTTGCCTCATGTTCTTTATGAAGTGGACCTTCTTGAAGCTCTTTGGTCGGGGTGAACCCGATAGGGTTCGGCATCTAAAATGTAGACCAAACACAAAAAGTCAGTACCTCAAGACAGAGAAACTGCACCACTTGGATACATTACACTCACCTGAATGTCGCCTCTTAGACATGGAATTATACTGAAGACAAAGTGAGGAAAATGCCTCTGGGGGGAGAGTGCCAAATTACTATCGTAAGCGGTGTTCCTGTGTAGTTTAGTACCTGCGTAGAGGAGCATTCTCCTCAATGTCCTCTAGAGTTTCCAGTGAGGAGCGCTGAGAGATGAGTCTTCGTCTGGGAAGACAGACAGAGGGAAAGCACTTAGTTAGGGAATATGGAAGAAACATACGATTATCACAAGAAAACCTTAGAAGTACAAACTGAGACAAAATGGTCCTTTATGTGTAACATAAGAATAGAATAACAGCATATTGCACCAAATTTGAACAGGCATTTAGTAATAATTATGCTTGTCAAGATCTGGTTTTGCCATTGCAAAGAAACATTATGGTACTGTAAAGCAATTTGACTTCATAGACATAGCAGTAAATCATTTGATTTCACAACAATGCCTAAAATGGCAGGAGTGGTCGCATAAAATCCCTAAAAGGTTCCTTGTCTTCACAAATTGAGGTCAGTGTAACTCGTGGAATAAACTACGGTATCAGCATTCACCAAAAATGCGAGGAATTTCTACCCAAATCTCAATTTTCCTACTTAATGCAAAGCAGTAGGTCAAGAACTGGACAGACCTGCTACCCACCACACTGACCAAGAGCTGTTAAAGGAAAAGTTGTACTTCTGCAAAGCATTGAGAATGTATAAAACATGGAAGATAACTCCTATCGTCATCTTCCAATGATAAACAATTTGTCAGTAATAAGTAAATCTCATGTGTCCAGTCCCTGTGTTCCTCAGGACAGAGGTAAATCCACGATGTTAAACTGTTATTGCCTGTGTTCTTTCTTTGTATGCTCAGTGGTTAATTTACAAAGCCAAGTTGCGAGAGTCTTGAATGGCCTGTGTGGTAAATGATCACTCCTGAATCTTGCACAGCATTTATGCGAGATCACAGAGAATTTTCCAGGATCGGGCACTAGAGCTGGTAAGAGGATAAGGAGCTGGCTCTGAAAGCACTTTGTGTAACATGTGATCACAGACGGCCTTTATTTCACACTTCTGTTGCATGACTCAACAGGCAAATTCTACTGGACCACTTCTATATGATCAGCTGCCAGTTTCAGAAACAGGCCCACATGTGAGATCTAAGAGCTCCTGAGCCGTTCCAAAATCACGTTGTAATTGCATGTTTAGCACCACAATAACAACATAGTCCAACAAGTGACCACATTTAATGGTCCTGGAATCTGGCATCAAGATATAATTCAGTCTGCGGCAGAGTCTTACTACTGGGCAAAGCCAAGTGAGGTTGTAAACAAAAGAATGTACACACCGTGCATGTGTCATCTTGGACCGACTGTTTCATTTGTGCCACCTCTCTTCACTATGCGAGATGTGTTGTAATGTCGTAGACCCTGGCTGCGACACTGAGGCGAGTTGATGACACTTGACCTGACCCACCCCCTCTTCAGAGAGTATTTCAGCTAAGAGAGACCACGGAGCGTAACCCAGAGTGGCTGGTTAATGAACGACAGAGCATAAGGACAGATTAACGAAAGATGACTCTGTCCTTGAGGATCTCCCAGGGTTTAAACCAACACGGGCTGAGTGAACACTGTATACCAGAGGAGATGGGGTGAGATAATGTTTATATGGGGAGCTAGACTGTCGAGGCAGACATGGAACTGAGGGCCCTCTGTACTGTATATTATGACCCTAATAATCATAAAATGTAGGGTATGAACAGTAAATACATACCTAGTCTAAGTGAATGGGACAATGGGCAACTGACATCAACTCTATCTCTGCCAGAGCGGGTGGAAGGGTCATAATATAGGGGGTTGACCTCTGCCTGAAGGTCAGACAGGCGGGATCATGTGATTTACGGTCAGTCTTAAGACATCCCCATCTAGTGACAACCCTGAGAGATGGATTGGTTGGCTGGATAAGGATCTTTGACATACAATCAAAGGAAGACTACAGCTTGTCTAGGAAGACTAGGCTGCTCTAGTTTTCTTTGACGGTGCATGAGTTCATCCCCAGGTTCCATAGACGCTGTAACAACTTGGTGCAAAATGTAGCTTTCAGACGAAGAACGAAGTCTTTAACGATTAAAGCCTCAAGGAAACGGCATTTCGATGGTGTCTTGCTTCCGTAATTTGACATATTTCTGGTTGAAACAGGATGTTGGGGCGGGTTCAAAATTCAAAAATGTCACACATTTTGAATTCTCCAAAATGAAACTATTCTAGCCACCAGGATGCAACCATGTGGTCTTAGGAGGAGGAAACAGGGTTTTCGGGAGTGAACACCAAAAATGCAACACTCATGTCACTTTGAAAGTTGCAAAGTTGCAGGTTTTATATGATGGGAGGGATTGTTAAAAAATCTGCGATGGTATTATGGGTTGGAATTTTTATGTACGCCTACTGGTACGCTATGAAGTAACCACTAGAGATGCGCCGTTTTCCAGGAAGCAAAAGTATGGGGTTCTGATATAAAATTCAGAGAAAACTAAACATCTGTCAATTTTTGGGCATTTATTGTTACATTGGTGTACGTTATGACATGGAGAATTAGCTAACAAGATGAAAACGTCATTTTTCATTTCATTGTGACTTTTAAGCCTTTTTGAATTTCTTTGAAAAACAATCACATTTGCAGTTGTATAGTCAATCAAAATAATTTGGCTTGTAAATGTTACACAACCTGAAAGTACAGTTCTATTGTCTTAAACTATAGACAATTACTGTTGGGGTTCTCACACTGAACCCCCAGTTGCTCCAAAGCTGAAGCTGCAAAGTGGCCGACAGCAGAAGACTGGCTGTACTGGGCAGCTCCCAGGTGTGAAGGTGGCTAACTGCATCAATGTCAAGGAAGGCAATGGTGAAAAAGAGCATGGTCACTTTTTTGCTAAGAAAAAATTCCTCCCTTGGAAAAAGAAAGACTGAAATGTACACAACAGTGCAACGTATAGTCTTTAGATAATGAGATTGGAAAGATCACTCTAAAATGGACTAAAATTATGGGGTTCTATCTGAATGACTGATTCTGCTCAATAAGAGGGCTAATAGTCTATCCCAATCTGTCTGAAAGAAGATATAACCTCTATTATAGCAATCTGTCTCAATTATGAGTTTGAAGTTGTGTGCCTTTTCCATTCTAAATCTTGGGTACGGTTCAACTCCTCAGGGGACTGTTATTATTCTTCAAAATATCCAGTGACCCTTCAAACACGCCGGCTGGCAGGAGGGCAGGTTTCCAGTTCATCAGGACGCTAGTGTGTGTGTGTGTGGGGACTTTGATCCAGCCACTGTAGATGAACAGCAGGACATGTTTTGGGGGCAAAAGATGTTTTCCAGGCCAGTATAAATCCTGGAAACAGTAACATGGACCAGACCACTCATTCACTTCAGACACAAGGCTGCCAACTGGGATTGGATCAGTCCGTTTCTATCCTTCTATCCAGTCTGACATTAACAAGGGCTGGTCAAAAGCTTCAAAGAGACCCCAGTGCAACTTATCGCACTCAATGGTAAAACAGCAATCTGTCTCTGGAACAGTTCCCTGCTATTGTTGCCTCAAAGTGATTTTGTTTCAAGCACGTTTCATAAATGCAACCCATGTAACATGATAAAATATTTCTACAGCGGACACAATGCTATCCCCTTCCAATGAAAACATTAAAAAAACCACAATTGATATTCAACCATGCGCTAGGCTTCTTCTCACAATTACAGACCAGGCAAACGGAAATATGATTATTATGATAAAAATCCAATCAGTACAGCAAACTTGTTATTCGCTTCAAAGTTCCTTGGTCCACAAACACATTCGGACTACAAATGTGGTGCATTAGTGGAAAAATCTGGTTTGGCTGGAGTGTAACTCATGACAACAGAAGCATAACTGAAATAGTTCTGGTGTGTAGAACCTGGGAACATAGAAATATGCTGCACCCTCAAAATAGCAACATATTGTAAGTTGTTTAGGGCGAGCCACAGAGCAAGTAACATTGTGGAAATGTAACTCTGGGTTCTATTTTGAAACGTATCTTATCTTTGCAGTAATTGCCGCAGTAATTGCCGGTCTGGTTTTGATTACGGTGATTTTTAACCATATATCCTATGGCTTTTCAGAGTATTTGACAGCTCAAATGCTCTGACAGCGGAGAAAAATGAAGCATTCTTATATAATCCTGTGATTATGCCAACCATGACTTCAGCGAAAAACAATCAACCTCATAACCAGAAGGATGTGACCCAATCGCACAAAACTCCAAAAGACCATTATAATGGCTTGTACTGCTTGTTTTCCAGCCACAGCTTCTGCTGGCTCAGGCTAAAAAGTCCTCGTTAAAACACGGTACATGCTTTAGCACTTCCTAATGGTGATGAACACCGAACTGAAAGAGAGCGTCAGAAGACTTGCCCTGCCTATGCTCAGGGGGGCGGGGGGAGGGATTAAATGAAAATGTGATCGGATCCACACCTCAGGCTGACAAGGCCAGATGGTAATAGGTGTGCTATATTTAAAATGCGGCTCATGGTGTGCTGATTCATGATGAATGAATGCTGCAAAGTGGAAAGAAAGCTGTATATGAAACCATCCATCATCTCCATGCATTAGATTCAGATGAGGATGGTCTACAGCAGCTCTTGGGTCTCAGAAAGCCTCTTTTGGCGGCACATCAGAGGCTCTGTGACTTCCTGAATGGGAGCAGGACTGTAGGCCAAATGTCTGAGGGGAGAGTGTGTCTCTGATGCCCCTGGGAGAGGAAGTGGAGGACAGAAAACACAGAGCAGAGAGCCAGGCAGCTTCTCAGAAAGCCTGGGCATCCTGCCTTTCCCAGCCAGCGACCTCTAGACACGTTTCCACCAGCTGCCCTCCGAAAACAAACCAGGCACTGTGCGGAGCGCTCGTCTGTCTGCGCGCCGGTGGAATATGGCGGCGCTCCATCGACAGGTTGCTTACTTCGCAACAGTTTCGAATTCAGCTTGTGTGGACTGTGGACGTCCTCCGAGCACATTCCAAAAGCAGAGCACAGTATTTCACTACCTCATACTGTATTGCCTAACTGAACAACAGCACGGCTGACTGGTAATGAAAAGCCAAATATGCTAAATGATGGTAGAAATGGCGCAATTTAGGATCAAAAACGGAAAATGGTCACGTAGAAAAAACTGATTTATGGAGACTTGAGTGCAATTATAACTTCTTCAACGTGCCCTTTTCACTATTACAAAATATGGCAGAAGCTGTTTAGCTACGCCATTTCCATGAAGTCAGGAGGGGGAACTAAATGCTTAATGACCGTTTCATCGCGAAGCAGGGCTTCCTGTGAAGTCTGGCTGCTACATGGCCCCACCGGGAGGAGAGGACTCGGGTAAGAGAAGGGCCCTGAACGGAGACCAGAGCGGAAAGGCGTTTTACAGCAGGTTCAGACAGTGAGAGAACCACGAGACGACTGCTACTGACAGCTGTCCTGCTGCGAAGCAACACCCTCCGAGTTCTCCTTGTGCCGCCGATGGGAAGAGTACACAAAGAGACAGAATGAAAGACATCCACGTGGAGCCAGCCGCAAGCCTGGGTCGTGTGTAGCTATACAGGGGTGTAGAGTTACAGGATGTTTACATCGCTTAGAGGGCAAGGAGGCAGCAGGTGCGTGGCAGGTTTTGGAATGACATTCACTCAAAATATTTTGTAGTCTACTGAACGAGACAAAGACAGAGAGAGAGAGAGAGAGAGAGAGAGAGAGAGATGCAGCATATTATTGAACTGATGAGGTCAGGTGTGCCGAGTTGCCTCTCAGGGTTACGACTCCACAGCTGTTGGACCTGCGATCATACGTATCTGTCTCTATGCAAACCAATGAGTCACGAGGCTGCAAGCATCTGCACGGAGTAAATACGCAAACAACTGAACTTGTTCCTCTTGATGTATAGTGTTGTGTCCAGGCTGGCTGTCTGGCTTAGAACCAAAAGCACCTTTTCAGAAGTTGGTTTCTATTCAAATATAAAGTGGATCTCAGACACACCACTGACTGACAGCAAGAAAGTTGCAAGAAAATTGTTCCTGAATGGATCCGAAGGGTTGAAGGGAAATGAATGAGTCATGGTAAACCAAACACTTTCAGTTTTGTCTATCACCTTCTTCTTAGGCCTTTTGCCTTCATTTAATAACTGGTGTGTGAAGCATTTGCCAAAATGTGCCATGCACAAAGCCACTGTCCTGCTTATCTACTAAAGAAAAGAAAATAATCAGGCTGTTACTATAGACTGGTGGTGATTATTATTCTAACTGAACAAAATAACATGCAGTAGGATGCTGCACAGACTATCTGTCACTGGAGTCCTATTGTTATTGTGATTAGTAGTGGATGTGCAACATGATTTATGGACTGTGCTTCCATGGCTATTAGGAAAATAAGTAAAACCTTAACAGTTGAGTCCCAGGTCTCAGTATTGACTCTACCAATGGTACCAGAGTACTGTTTGCTCCATTGCATACTTGTCAATGGAATAGAGACACCAGTAATTGTTTTCTATGATCAGATCAACATCCAGCCTATATCGATGGTCTGCAGTCAGACCCTGCAGACAAGCTGTTCCGTGGTAATGGAGCCTATAACACATTTATTACTCTCATTACATTCAGCACGGTGCATGCTCCCTTAGATATCAGACCGTCCAGTCAAACCAAACACCTCCGCTGTTCACACCGTTACCTTGACCGCTGCAGCTCTATCGCAGAGTTGGCTATCTGTCCCCCCTCCAGACAGTAGCTCTGGGCGGCTTGCCTGGAGTACGGCGCAGGTAGGATTCCCTGAGTGTAGGTCTGCAGCCTCCCTCTAGTCGCGGCCGGAACCGCGGAGAAAGGCGAGCTGAACATCGAGGGCCCGAAAGCACCCCCCTCCGGGTCTGTACC
>OMLI01035260.1:0-11050 GCA_900302605.1 Rondeletia loricata
GTGTACATAGAAAAAGTCTTAGATCTTTGATTGGAGCAAAAACAAAAGTGTTGCGTTTATATTTTTGTTCAGTGTAGGAGAATGTTGTTTTAATAAACAACTTTTGAATCACACAGCGCATCCGATGCAGAAAAGGAAAGGTTGTTTGCATTAGAACCAGGACACAGTGTCATAGATGCGATGCAGCTTACACAGTTCCACACTATAGGTTGTTATCAATAACGTCATATTCCAACGCTCGATTCCTAGCTGGGGGGCAAGCGAGCAGACAGCTGCCCTGTCACATAGCTATATAGTCATTTTAGAGTTTATAAGAGCATTTATGACTTCTGATAGGTTAAATAGCTACTTTCGATACTTAGATACTTTAAAAATACTTAATATTTTCTATACAAAAAATATGGTATCTCGATACTTCGATAGTATTGATACTTTTGACAACCCTAAAATAGACCATGATAACCTTGGGGCCATCTATGATTCCAAACAATACAGTGGAATATTTAAAATTTGTGCTAGTGTCCACAGCCAAGAAATATATCCTATGTACTACAAAACAGCTCACCTTGTAGAGTGACTCTTGTATTTTTGCCTTTAACTTAGCATGTCCCGTTTTGAGTCCTGATACCAAAATAATATCTCCCTGTTTCCCAACACGCTCCATTTCAGATATGTACCCAGGGGGCGTGTATGTGGACTCAGAGAACTTAAGTACCCTTGGGGAGAGAAAAAGATTAGAAAATGCATTAGACACTCAACTTAGTATGGCCCTCTTGCAACTGACCTCTAGAATGATTAATCACACAGGTCTCTCTACAGAGGTACTTGAGGTAAAACAAAAACATCACGCTACTTTGGCAAAATATGAAGAATCACTATATATTTATTATAGTGACATTAGCATATCAGCTCTAGATTGTATTATACTGTCAACATCTACGTGTGGGTTGCTATCAGGTTGTTATGCAAAGTAGAGGGTTGAGTGGAGATTGAATAGAGGGTTATACTACCATGGGGAAGCCTACCGTAACGAATTGTAGGAGTCTGAGAATCCAATCATATCTGCATCTTTCACTAAGGTCCAGTCAAACACCAGACCTGCAAGGGTGCTGAAGGTGTTCCCTGCAACATAAAAAAGGACAGTCAGATTTGCCATTTCCTTTAGCCTCAAACTTTAAATCAACATCAAAACACATAGGGATGCAAGATTACGTACAGCACAGAGAATATTTCCATAGACCTTTCAACATCTAGGGTTCTAGGGCTTAGGACACTACGCTTGAGTGTACAATGGATGCTGAGCATACTTGTTTGACAGGCTCTGGCAGTTGAATTAGCTGAAACAAAACCAATCTTTCATTATGGGATACACGCCTTCCTTTCGCAATCTACCCCATCTGACAAATTCAAATGCACTTTTAGGCTAAAACAAACAAAAACAAAATGCAAGCCTTGGAGCCATCATGAAGAAGAATCAGGTTGTGGCTACAGCTCATTAAACTAAGTGTGTCTGCCCTAAATGGAACCAGCGGACCAGAACAAACAGAGCCACTTCACAGCAGCAGCCTGAGGGGAAGGAAAAGCCTGCCTAGGGCCAGCTCAGTCATTACTCTGAGAAGTCTTTAGAGCGGCAAGTAAACAACACACTGTGGATCCATTGGACAAAAGGTAAAATTGAGTAATATTTCATGAATTGATGGGTACTGTAGACTATAAAGACTTCATGAGCTATTTAATTATCAATGACATAAGCAGCCTGGCATAAGAATGATATTATCCTGTGATAAAGCAGTATATCATACCTTCGGAGTCCAGTGCATGGATTTTGAGTTCCAGTGGCGAGTCCTCCAGATGCAGCTCTCTGGTGGTGGACACTATCTGGATCTCACTGATGATGTCCACAATGGCATCACAACGCAGTACCTGTCCTGTAACTGCAAATGGAAGAGGGGACAAACCTCATACAGACAGCACATACAGTGGTTCTCACCCAACAAGAAGGAGCTCAGAAATAGATTACTCAATGTTTTGAAGATATGACCAACGCGGCAGTGGAACAATAGTATCGGCTGAGGTGTAAAGTACAGAAATCCATCTGCTAACTAAGACAAGTACCTCATCCCAAGATATAGATTACATTAGATTATGTTTTGGTAAAGACAAAAAAGATGGGAAGAATTAGGCTACATTTAAAGTCACTGATAGCGGTCTGAACAGACAATGTTGTCTTGTTTGAGAAAGACATTTGAGAGGCATGTAGAGGAGCCAATGTGTTTGATTTCCCCAATTACTAGGTGAGTGCTCACGATAACTGCCAGTCCTCCATGACAGGCCAACAGAGCCACAGGCAACAGATGATATACAGTATTTCATAATACCAAAGGGTGGGGCATAAAAAAAACAATGTATTGTGCAACAGAATGATAAATGGTATTATCCTCTGCCTTGGACTTGCTACTCTAAATGGGGAACAGAGAACATTTGCACGTTCTACAACACATTTCTGTATATACATTACCTCCATTTAGAAATGTGATAATGTGAATAGCTCACAATGCAGTTGCATGTCTGGACACATTTCTGTATGTTCTTTAATCTTTCATCATTACGCAATAATGTGAATAGATAGCAATGCATGCTTATACATCTGCTTCAAACCTGTAAATCTGTCAACAGAGACGCTGTATTTCAATTTGTTGCATTATTCTAAATGGGGTTTTTTTCTAATTACATGCTGTATTATCTTCAATACTTTGTTCTATTCTTATCTATATCCTATTCTCTGCTCCTGCAATGACCTTATTTCCCAACGTAAATCACTAACTTCCAAAAATACTTCATAAACTGAACAACAGGAAGGATTCTTGAATGCAGCCACTTTAACCTTTGTCCCTCTACCTACTATCCCTTTATATAGGGTCACTGTACTTACCAACATCTTCAGCCAGAATGATGCTGGTCAGTCTGGAGGGCTGGCTGGAGAGAGCCTGGAGAACAGCTCTCTGGGAGCAGCCTCTGCTGCTCTCTGCATCGATGGTCTGGATGCTCGCTACCTCTGGTCTGGTGGAGGACCTGGAAGACAACGACCACAACAGTTTGGTGTCATGGCCATGTATAGACGTGGCCTTATAGTTCTTCACTCGCCTCCATATCAATGTAATTTTGGCCGAGTTCATCACTGTGAATTGATTTGGGGCACATTTTGATGCTTTGAGGGTGGACTCACAGCTTTACATTTCAGCTGGATGAACAGAAGAACAACTAACATGTAAGTGACATGCAGAAACACATCTTTGTGCTTGCTCAAATTCACTTCCAGAGCAATTTTCAATTCAGCTCCCTGTTGAATAAGGCAGACTTTACTTACCATCTGTAACAACCTTCAGTAGCTTCCAGTGTGAAGTTTATTCTGGTACTTCTGGTAAGAGGTAATAGCACTTTGGGAATATTTAGTTTCGAGGCACGAGTGATATGAATAACTGCTATCAACAACAGCCCTACTAACACTGATAACTTCAAAGAAACCATTTCCGCTTCATGAGACTGCAGAGATTTATGAATGGAGAAACAAAATGTCACAGTCCCTATTAGCTTCGCAACGGTGAATGCCAAGTCTCTGAAGCTTCAGTCCCATTAGCTATGTGTGCAGTAGTTCAGGAGGTATGGCTCAGAGGTAGACGTTTAACATTACTGAGCAAACACCGCTACTGTAGCCATTTCTCAAGTCAAACACGTTGAAGTCCCACTCAGTTTCAGTTTATGACAGTAACGGAGAGCAGCCACATGATACAAGGTCGCCTGATCTTCAAAATCAAGTCCTTCGCTCTGGATATCTTCGAGACTGCTTCGAAACACACCGTGACTGTTAATTTCAGTTGTTCAGTTTAATATTCATACATAAAGTTAGCCTACAACTCGCGTGTTTCGTACAAATACCCGCCATTAGCAATAATTGGAGTTCCAGCGTGCATGCTGGGAGAGAGGATACGTCACTAGAGAAGGATGGGCACGAGGGGGATGACGCGCTTTCTTAAAGGCACAGTTTGAGTTCTCAAACCCCTGTCAGAATAGAATAGAATAGAATAGAATAGAATAGAATAGAATAGAATAGGCCCACGCTGCGCGCCCCACCCCGAGATATATCATAGGAATCGGTCATGTCATGTGCGTAAATATGGCGTCCTCCTGAATCATGGATGTATCATGTATTAACACATTGGTGCACTGCATAACTAGTATCTGCAACGCCTCTTCACGCTTTATGCACCTACATTTCATCCACAGCCCTGTCGGAGCCATGTCAAATATCCTCTTGCTCCAGTGGAAAATGTAATTTACTAACGGGAGCAAGACAGATCTAGCTGTCCTCGGACTCCAAACGTTTATAATAAGAGAAATGAAAAGGGAAGCAATTCAAACATTACCCTGCTTTGGTAAATAAGACATTTCTGCACTGTCAAACAGGTGACAGGCAGAATATTATGTGCCTTGCATTTTGCAGTTGTCTGACACATGAGTGGACAGTAGATCAGAAAATACTAGGGATAGTGAATAATTCATTGTTTTATATTCCATCATCAAATTGCTTTGAATAGCTACACAAGACAGACCATCGTGAAAAATTTGCTGCCAATCATATATTTGGTGCTGCGTCTTTGGATGAGAGCTTGGCTGGGTCTACCATAGACATATGGGGTCTACAGCCAAGAACATGCAGTGCACCGATTTTCACCCCTAGGTGTCACTGACAGCTACCTGTACATCATTCTCACCCAGACGTGGATGACCGCAGTGTGCTGGAAATAGGTTAATTTTATGACAGGTTGTCTTCTCCACTGCATGTAATAACACTGAGTTTTCAGATGGGAGTTATGGTAGGCACTGGGCAAAGAAGAGAAGTTTCACCAGTAAATGAACATAATGCAGAGGTTACTAACACTATGGCTACAAATGAGCGTCATGGCAACATGTTTGACTATATCTTGACCTGTGAAGTAATGGTACCATTAAGAGCAAACAATTCATCCCCTAAATTTCGTTTTTTATGTGATATCATTTACTGGCATTCAAATTGGTCATGAGTTAAAATATGGACTGGTAACAGAATCTTAATTATGCATTCTGAGTTCAATTGGCTGTTTATTTCTGATGTCATTCCACATTATCTTTGATGTGATTTCAACAATGCTCATCCTGGATTGTGCGTCTGGGTTTCTGGACACAGAGAGATACACAGCTTGATTAGCAGTTACACTGTGGTTTTTGATGTGTTTTACATAACGCTGCTTTGTGCCAGAGGTGACATATTGTATTAGTCAGAGTGCATTAGCAATCAAATCCCATCACTGACTGCGAGTGGTGCTGTGTTCCAGATAGGCTGGCCTTAATGGCAACCATAGATACAACTGCATCAATCAACACATATGAAATATTAAATATAAGGTATTTCACACTAGGTAATCTGGTACCAGGTAACTGCTGTTCCCATTTGGTTTTGACTTGCTCAAGTTTTTTTATAGTGAGAAAACGCCTTGTATCTCAGTTCAGTACAGCGACGGCAGTAGAGGGGTGAAACCTGAGAAGACAGTACAACTTTCACTTGTTTTGACATGGCAGCTTTGTGTGGGCTTCACTCCTAACATTTGGATTCGCCCTCGTACCCTATGCATGGTAGAAATGATGATTGAAATGAATTATGTCATGTCTGAGCAATAGGAAAACAATACCTGAATGTCACGCTCTGTTTGTTAGAAGTTCCCGTGGGGGCTGACCCTCAAGTCTAGACAACATAAGAGTGCAGTGCCAGACTGAACTCATTCAAAAGGCAAAATGCTCGTAATGTAGTCGTTTCTGTGCCTTGGCTAGATCTTTCTGTGATTTCCTCAGTCCACGTCTGGCAGTGTTCAGAGCTCAGCGGCCATGAACAACATCCAAGGAGAAAGAGGAAGTTCTCAAATGGTTGGAAACATTTTTTTTTTTCACTTTAAATTGGTTCACTTTGTGCCAATGTTTTTGGCAAGTCTAAGAGTCATAACCTTTAAAAATGTTGCAATTTCTGGTTTCAGTAGACATTTGTATAGACTGTTATTTCTAAGAGGTTGTCTATCACAGATTCCAATGTGCAGAACAGATTGTGTAAAAATGGCCTCAATTCACAGCAGGCCACCCACCTTCATGTTGGACAATGATGCAGCATAATGTATCACACCTGAAACTATCTACTACCTCTACTAGCATCACTGCTGCATAAAATGGCTGCCCATTAGTCTGTGCAGCAACACGTGTACTGTGCACATAGAATGTGTTCCGATATCGTAATAGCAGCAGCTGCCTTGCACTTCAGTCTGTTGCCTCCTCATCTGGCATGCACCAGCAGTCACATCCTTCCTGCTGTGAAGAGGGGAACTTTTCTTGGCCATCATGCTTGGTTAGGTTCAAACAAGGGGGTGCAGAAGGCCATAGTGCTTACTTAAATGCTTACGTAATGGCAATGTTCTCAAGTAGTGGCACAGCATTCACCAGAAATGTAATAGGCTTTGGAAGGGTCACCGCTTCAAATAGTTTGGGAAGTACACAGTTTTAAGGTCCCCTAGGTGTGAGGTGCAGTAAAAACCGCTGTAGGTAGGCATAATAAAAGGTGTTACAATCCAGTGAAATCAGTCCTTGCCTCAGGGAGATATCTTGTGTGTTCCAAGAAATATAAAATAAGACAAGGAGGCGGGCCTAGCTGAAATGATTACCACGGTACAACAGTGATAAGGCCTCAGATGTATCTAGAGGGTCTAGAGTCTGTGCGGTTTTCTAAGCCATATGATTACTTCTCGTTTGTGTCATGTTTTTACTAATTATCATCAATAAATAAATAAAAAAACATTTTCCTTAAATATAAACTTATTTTAATTACCTTTGTAACTTGCAGTTTAACTTGCCCTACATATAGTCAAACAGGGAGAAAAAGTGTGAAATCCCCTTACACAATCTTAACTCCATTAAATTCCCTTGCTATTTCCATGGTGCAGGCATTAGGTGGATAGAGTTGAGTAGGTTTGTATTTGCAGCTCTACGCATTCGTGATCATGGACAATGGAGGCAGAATCTCACTAAAATGCTTCCATGTGCCCCACGTTTAATGTATTCTAACTCTATTCAGAACCTCTGGAGATTTATTTCTCATTTGAATTGATGAAATTCACATTAAGTGAAATTATCTTAATAATAGCCTATTTTAGACTAGTTTGTGGCATTAGATGAATTTAATTATTTCTGAACACCTTAACCATTTTTAATGAAATCATAATGTATTCAAGGTGTTAAATATTCAACATAAAACTAGAGAGGAATTCTACATTTTGTAATTTTGTTGCAAAACCAAACTGAGCTGTATTACTCAGTAGACATGCCATTAAGTAGAGCCTGGAAACTCTTTACAAGACACAGGTGGGGAGTCACTTTCATTACATTTAGTCTTAATTTCCCCTGGTGTAGCCCCCTGCAGAGCCACAGTGCCCTGTCTTTACTGCTCTGCCTTAAAGACTTCCTCTCTTCACTTTATCTTTGACCTGCAGTAGCCTACTGCAGTGATAGAAAACACATTGAGTCTGCAAGAAAACCGTGTTCGTGTAGAGAAGGTACACAACTTTTTATTGGCCAATCACGGAAGAAGCCACATGTGTGGCATGTGGCTGCTATAGACCATTATATTTAAAAGATTCACAGTTATCGTATTATAGTACATGTTATTTGCCTGTACTTTATGCTGGGCTTCTTGCTGATACAGTACAAAGGTACAGCGGTGTAAGGAGATGGTGTGCAAGGATGATCCCACATTCTCTGCACCACACACTTAAGCTAGCCCCTTGTGGAATTAGTCATAAAATGAACCGATAATGGACGGGATTATACAATATGTAGCAATACAGCACCTTACAAATGACTTCTATGACTTAAGAGAGCTTTCAACAGTGGGAACCTCTATCCACCTGTTTAAACAAAGAGGCAGATCGGGACAATGTGTCATGCAATGGACAGATAACATTAACACCTGCTGCATCAGGGGGGCCGGGTAGACAATGATGTCACTGTCACTGGCATCAGTTTGAATGAAAACCCTGCAGAATACCGAGGCTACGGTGTAGCCAAACCAACTGAGGCAAGAATGACTTCACTCTGCTCAGAGAACAAATAATAAACATATTGTAATCAACTTTTCTTGACGTTCTCAGTGTGAAAGGTGGAAAGTGCTGGAGAGTTCAAACCAACCAGGCCCGTTAGGTGGATTATTAAGAGGCAGGGCTGCAGTCAGTGGGCTCGGTCAATGAGTATTGGCAGAAGTCACCATTCAAACATGCATGAATGAGAAATTACAACAGAGTGGGGTGCAATTACCTCTCCCAAATCAGTGTGTGTCAGATTACATTATCTTGCACTTAGAGCCATTACTGCACTGAGGTTCTCTAGCCCCAGAAGAGCAGGGAGAGGTCAACTACTGTGGAGGAACAGGCCATTTGGTCCCCGCTTGCAACATGATGACGTCTCTCAGGAGTCAGAGGGCCTCAAAGGTTGTGAACCCATGAGGCATAAGGCATCTCTAACTGGAGTTATCCATCGCTGTTCAGGCGATAATCAGTGATTTGCACCCACTGATTATTAAGACATTAGATTTGTATTTCTTTAGACTGACTGAAAGTGTGCACTAAGGGCACAAGGGATAATTGGTATTGCTTTTCAAGTGGTACTTCCTTAAATAATCCAGTTTAGTTGTTACAGACATGGTAGGTGGCCATGGATAATGTGTGTTATGTAATCTGTATCAAGTGTACAACCTCTGTGGAAGAAAGGCTGATGTAAAATTTAATGTCCTTCCATGATGTTTTTACATGCCTACCATTCTGAGGGTTAGCAGATTAGCATTGCTTGGTTGTGTTAGCCTCCACAGCAGGCCAGGGGGGAGGAGTGACAACAGCCTCCCTGGGGATTAGCCAGCTCCAGGGCCATTTAGCTCATGTGTCCAGGTTATTAACAGACAGCCTGACTGCCAGGCGCAGGTCGGGCTGAGATCACACTCAACTCTGGACCAGAAAAATCAATGCTGCTTTCATTGGTACAGCCCCTGCTACGGTATGCAAGTCATAATAGTGGATGTGGACATGCTCAGAGGATAACTGGAATGTCATCAATGACATCGAGACTTGTAATGTCCATATGGGGCCGCATCTCCTTTTTGGCTAGCTTTGATGAACACATTTAAATTAGCAAAATGGAGAATAGTTTCTGAGCTGAAACTTTGAATTTGAGTTTCAGAAGTGAAAGACAAACAGTTCACCCATTTAAGGACAATGGGAAAGATAACTTGGGGTCTCTGTAGCTTTTCCCCACTCTATAGCTGTGTGTGTATTCATTATAATGAACAAAGAAAACTAATAATGGGGCCACTGACTCATCCCTGTCATTGATCAGTCAAGGGGACCCCTGAAACAAAGTGGCCGATGGCCCCACTGCCCCTTATGCCTGTCTGATCAATCCTTTCACCCACTGAGGAAGCTTTTGTCCTTATTTATTCTCACTAGTGACCCAGCGACCCTAAAGGTCATACTGGGGAATTATTGCAGAGGTAAAGACTATTTATATATATATAGGGAACCTCCAACAGATTAAGCTAAGATTAGGTTACACAAATCTCATTTAAGTCCTAAACAGACACTTTGTCTATGGATAGATCATGTGCTTTATTGAATGTCAGTCAGAGCCAAACTGGCACAACTGAAATACAATTAGCCTGTCCAAAAAGCTATGTTTGATGCACAAGGATCACAGGCATCATGTGATGAGTTTGATTTCTGAGTGTGACTTGTGGTCATCTTTCCGCAAGGAGGAAACAGATCAAGATCAATCAATAAGTTGGCAGCTAGGTTGGTAGCTGTGTACTGTAGCTGTAGGTGGAAAGAGAGCATTTAATGCTCCCTCTTCTTGGTTAGAACAATAAAATAAAGAGCCTATAGAGAAATTTGTACAAAAACAGCCTATATTTACAAAGTGAATGGAATTCTTGCACACCAGTGATTTTGGGAAATAACTGAAAATGATATAATCTGCCTATAGTGATTTATGTGTTTTAATCTCCTATGGTATCATCATAATATTCCTATAGGGACCTTCTAAAAAGTATCATAGGATCACGGGTTTTTCGTAAGGGGGACACTGGAAAAAAGTGTCTCGAAGTTGAATTCCTTCCTGTATTTGGGATGATCATAATGCAGATGAAAATTCTACAGAAATAATTCCTGACCGTCGAAATAATTTGGGAATACTTCCACAGACAAGTTTGTCCCGCCCTCCACAAAGGGAGCGGGGCGCTCCCAGCCCCAGTCACACTCAAACTTTGCGCTCAAGTTTCCTTCAGGAGAACACCAGCACCGCAGACCAGGGACGCAAGGTAAGTGCTTTTTAAAATAATACATTAGCTGTTAAAAACATTCAAACTATGACGTCTTTTCCACTCATCATGTCAATGCATGATTTGATACATTGATATCAACATTGTTATCCCCCCCCCCCTGATGGTCATATGGGATATCCTGGCCAATAAGTGGGAAAAAACAATTAAGTTACGCTGTTGCGATCAGGGCTCTACTGTCACAGTTTATTGATCTTGCGTGATATTTCCCTGAGAGGGAATTTAATGTATTATGTCAAATTGTGACATTCCTACTCGGTGAATTGTGTTTGGAATGAACCTGAATGATATTGTTGGTACACACTGTCACAGTAGATCTTTATTAATCTATAAAGTTCAAAAGTTGAGCAGTCACTTCTAAAAGGCATGGTTACTGTTCAGCACGTTGAGAAACGAATTCAGTGGTTTGATCGCCACGAAATGTTTTTAAAATGTATAAACTGTAGTGATCAAAGTGAAATAAGCGTGCACTTTACAGAAACTACTACTTTCCAGTAGTGCATCACCGAGCCAAAAGTTTAAAGTTTAAATAGGGGTTAACATTGCAACATGTTTGCTTATTAGTGTTGAGGAATTGGTGTGATCAATTAGGTGTGT
>OMLI01035260.1:17818-28010 GCA_900302605.1 Rondeletia loricata
CTAGACTGAACATGGCTCTATTTTTCATCTACCTACACAGTAAATGGGCACACCTTTACACACACACACACACACACACACACACACACACACACACACACACACACACACACACACACACACACACACACACACATACACACTTTCTCTCCTCCTCCTCTCTCTCTCTCTCTCTCTCTCTCTCTCGTTCTCTCATACACACACACACACACACACACACACACACACACAAAAACACAAACACACAAATGCTTTTATGTTTTTGACATGTGGTTGACATGTCCAACCACACTTGTTTTCAGAGTTTGTGGGTTGTTGCTGTTATTCATGTCTCTCTCTCTCCTCCTCTCTCCGGCCCACCTGTATTGTAAATCACTGCCATGTCCACAGAGGCAAAGACACACGAGCTTGGATTAGTGGCAGCCCACTGCTTTATGACACCACCGAGACATGTTGAGAGTTGCCCTTTTTTGTTGTTGGTCTAGCTCCATATTTTCAGGGAGGGTGATGTCACTAGTTTTGGATTTGGACAAGAGCAATGTGTCTGGTGTTAACGCTAGTCTGATAGACAGATATAATGACAGGCCTAGAAAGGAGAGATGCTCCTCAACCACAAATCGAGCCTACCTCCGAATCTCCCCGTTGCAAGTGTGATAAATCAGTCCAGCTAATTATTACACAGCTGAGTGGAACACGTTTGCAATTCAGGCTAAATTAGAAGGCCTGTCAAAGAGAGACTGGGTCAGGCTGGCTCAGATATGGTTCAGCTAAGACAGTTTATCATTGTTTTCATGTACAGTAGCTATTTTGGTGAAACTCAGTCTCCCTCCAAAGAGAAGTTGTTATTGTTTCATCCACTGACTCTTTAGTAAAAATGATGTTGGAATGTATTTTAACTGTGTATACATCCTACCTTCTGGATGGACACATGGAGCAAATGTGTGTTATGTTCATGATGAGTGAGCTGATTCCACCTGGAGAAAATGAATAGGAGGCAAAAGAAGGAAGATGAATAATTATGTTCTCTGTCTTTTAATATACATTCACTCAGGTTCAAAGAGACTTGTTAGTCTGTGGGACTGGGACAGATAGTTATGCATCAAAGAGTCATTGTGTCTTTTAAGGTTTAGATTTTCTCATTTCTAAACCTATAATCTATATACACTGTGCGGCAGTCTCTTGCTCTGTTCTGAGTAATTGCCTCTGTGTTGTTATGTATAGGTAAGTCAAGGAGAGGGATATTCTAACAAAAACAAAGGAGATGTAAATCACATACTGTAGGAAAAGTGGAAGTTAAAATGTTTTAATGACCCCAGGGACTCTCTTGATTTTAGTGGAAGTTGTCAGACGTCTGTGCTGAGCTCCATCCATCTGGAATTGCAGAAATATTTCCGCTTGGCATTGTGTCTTTCCTCTCTGCCACCTCCAGACACACTTTGTTAAGCCAGGGGCTAAACTTTTATCAAGCAATGCGATGACAGACAAATTAAAGTTTTCAAAAGGTTGTGTGAATAATCATTTTTCAGTCTGCTGGTTCAGTGCCACAGCTGGAAAGGCCACAAACATTTGTACATATCAAAACTCTTGGCCTGTCTATGTTCATTAAGTGTAAGAAAAACAATAACAGCTATACTATCACTCCACTTTGACAAAGCAGTGGTTCTCAACCTTTTCAATACTGTGGCACATCTAGCAAGATACAAAATTCAAAGGCATACCTAATTATTAATTGGCCAGAAAAGCCAAATAATACATAACAATGAATGTCAATCAACATTAACTTTGAGGGAGTTAAGTCTGATCATAGGCCAGTTTAATTCGATTTTGATTCGATTAAAGAATAATGTCACATTTTGTTTTTCCAGTGATTATCTTTACATTTGAGCCAAATTTTGAGTCATACAACTCGACACATGGGAGTAGCACCACTGAGTTAGAGCATTAGTCAAGAGACACCCATAGATATTGTAACACAAATGTGTTATACTGGGAAGACATAAAGGTCATGAGTTGTGTCTTCTACAGTAGTGCAGGAGCCACAAATCAAAGCTGGAATGCACTGACCTGTTGTTGGAGTAACATGTATATTTTCCTGTAAACCAGATCATGTGTTTTTGCTCTGTCTGCTCCCTGACCCAGTTAAGAATGAAGTGCTAATGTGTTACTCTTTCCTCTACTCCAGCTCTGATTAGCCAGGATGTAAAAAAAAAATGCATGAATTTACTCTGAAGGTAATTTTAGAGACTTGGGTTTCATAGTTCTCCCTGCCAATGAAACAGAGAGCAGAGTCAGGGAGTCTGAAAAGAAAAAACTCAATTTGTTCCCTCTGCTATTCAATGTGTAGTCACCAAAACACGCTTTGAGCTAAGTCAATTTCTAAGAGACAATTGCCCCAGTCAAGCTGAGATTCAGTTACACTTTAAATATGCTGTAATTCCTCCTTTGATGTAACTGTCAGACCTTGTATTTCAATGTTCCTGTCTACTCTACAGAAGCCCAGTGATGGGATTCTATGATGCTGAGTGTTATCCACACTGTTGCGCTTACATTTGCATTGTAATCACAATTTCATGTGGTTCTTCTGAAACACGGAGCTGGATAAATCTGGATCTGGGTGTTTGTGTTTCTATACAGTGTCTGCCAAGGAGCTGGTGAAGGTCTGCTGTGAGACGGGGGCAAAGTGGGGTACAGCTAATGGTCACTGCAACAACATGGAGCCCCCCAGAAAGGATAGGCACTCCATCTGTTGGTAAGGCCATCATTAAATGCCCATCCCCATCATTTAACTTAACTCTTATAATTAAACCCAACACAATGTACTGTAAGTCATCTTTAATTGTACAAGCCATGTGTGGAAAGGTAGTTATAATGCCTATTTGTCTCTACTTTATCCGACTTATCAAAAGGGTGAATATGAGGGAGGCTTAAGGTGACTTTATTGAAGCGTGCAACAATTTCCCTTGAGATATAATGACAAAGTGATGTTCATATTGTATTATTATGAGTGTTTTCTAGCAAGATCGGACATGTTTAGGTTAAACTTTCACTGGAACCACCGGAACAGTGAATGATCTTCAGAGCTTTAGCTGGGAAATTATTAAGATTTCAATTTCCAAAACAGAAGTGCTTTCTCTTTCAACGTCTAATAAAATTTCTAAGGAAGCATGAAAACATAGATCAGTCGGCTCTATAGCAGCACCAGCGGGAGGAATAGCCAACCTACTCTCTGTCGCAGTCCAAACACTTCTGCACTCCAGTCTCCTGTGTGCTTTTCTCTGCCAGGACTGCCCAGAAACAGTGCTGTCTGGGTTCCCTGAAAGAAAGTCGGTGTTTGGCCGGTATTAATGCAGCCAGAGAAGGAACTGTGTGTGAAGAGGATGCCAGTGATACATGTGGAACCGACTCCTACAAGGCTAGTATCTGTGTGTGACCAGGGCCAAACAGAGTCTACTGGGTGCACAGCTCCTTTGAAGTCAAACTTAATGGTTCATTTCAAATTAAACCTAATACTGACTTTAAATGAACAGTTCCCAATTGCATTAGTCACAGTAAAATTGAAAGAAAATGTGTAGATGGTGCAGTTTCAGAGCAGCCTTATTCTAGATCTCTCCAGTGAGGATTGCCGCTGTGGTGCCAATTCCCTCTGTTATTCAATTGCCTTATTTAATTTAGACAAAATGCTTTCGGGCCAAGCACGACTAAAAGTTCCCACAGTTTTATAAGTTTTTCCATCTTGAAAAGAGTCCACAGTACTTGGAGATGTCACATATCAATTGTTTGGGCTTCCTGGAATTTTGGAAACATGGATTGATATTTGACGTGACTAGAATAGCAGCAGTGCTAAATTATGTTATGGTGGTCAGCGAGGGTCAAGTCATGGTGAATGTGGAACTGTAGCATATCAGTCCAGATTTCCACAGCTATTCATTTGCCACTCGACCTGTGTGTTGGAGGACGCTTACTTGCCTACTCAGAGCCTCCTGATCAGCATGGGGCCATTACCGACTCAAGGCTCGAGTAAAGACGATAAATATTGGCTTTCACCACTTCTCTGTAGACCTCCTATAGATTTAGTAATATTATACCACTTCACAACCACGATACATCACAGTGGTCATTAGTTCAGTTTTATGTTTCGCCATGCCCCTATGTATTCTCAACAGTATCTTGCTGAGAGCAACAGGGAGACATGGAGAGTGAGAGGCTGGAAGCAAGGGAAGAGTTGCTCTAAATTCAGGCTTGTAAGAACTGTCATAATTCAAAATGAATAAACCTCCCATATGGACCACTGTGCGCAGTGTTTTTCATAAACTGGGTTTTGAAATGTTTTTCCAAGCGCAGCAGCTACGCTAATGAGCCACATGATCCCTTACATTACAATACATTATCGGCCAGTATACAGTATGTATCGCGTTACGACTGTGGATATCTGACCTGCAGGAGTGCTGTGGCTGCTGCTCTCTGGGGCTGCAGTTCCTCAGTGAAGGACACGGCTGCGAAGCTCACCAGTACCTGGGCTACCGCTGCAGACAAGTCTTTCTCACCTGCTGCGAGGGGGAGGCTGGGGAGGCTGGGGAACGAGACGTCTGGCGCACTGTCAAAGAGAGGCCCTTTCTAGACTCCACCGCCCTGCCAAAGAAAGGTGTTGTCAACAAATGCACACACAAATGCACAAACCTGCAATGCTAATGCACTGGATGCTTAATGCACTCCACTGCCATGCATGCCAGGATGCTACACACACACACACTCACACACACATACACAGACCGCTGAACTTCCAAGGGGGGGACAGTGTAATACACACCACTGCACTGCCAGGGAAAAGTACTGATTTACACAAAAGATAATCCGTTTACTTTACCCTCGCTGATAAAGGGAAGCATTGTAGTAAGGCCCTCCAACTCTGCTGAAAAACGGTGCACCTCATTGGCCTGCCAGAGCAAAGTATAATACCCCAGTTCACCCATCTAATTCTAACAGATCTAGTGCCTGCCTGCCTGGCCTTGAATTACATTTCAAAGGCTTATTTAGATTCTGCTCCAGTAAACCACTCTGTGCTTTTAGTGTCTTTGTACTGATTTGGTTTGGCAGCTATGAACTGAAAAAAAAAAGAAATACATCATGTGGCCTGTTGACACTGTAAGTGACAAAAACGTTGCTGTCTATCATCCATTGGATTTCATATTAAGGCATTTAAAAGTTATTTTCCATTAGGCAATGAATAAAAGCATTTTACAATTGTTATACAGTTATTTAAATTCCATTCAGTGTTTTACTGCCCTTTGTACGACGCCCTTAGGCACGTTCTATTCAGTAACATCTTTCAAATGAATCCAGAAGCGTTCTGGTTGAATGATGAAGGCAGGTTGCAACTTATGTTCAGATCTAAGATATTTGAGTTTGCTCATTTCTTATTTGAGGCATGGAATAGAATGAATGAATGAATGAATGAATGAATGAATGATCTTTATTGTCATTGTACAGGTACAACGAAATTGAAATACAGACTTGAGTGCTAACACATAACAACAAAGACAATATAAAAACAAGAAATAAGACATAAATCGACATAAATAGGAAATATATACATGAACTTAAAATGTAAACTAGGCATATTTCTATATGTACACCTATGCACTAGGGATGTAAACAATTTAAGGAAAAGTGCACTATATGTTTAAGTGAAATATCATTTCTTTTTGTCGAGTCCATCTTAGTTTAGTCTTATGTCTACTACATGTTGTATATCTGTATTACTTGTCTTTTTGTGATATAAGAACTTTTTTCGGTCTGTTCTGTTTCATGTAAACACTGTCTTATACAGTAAGCCCATGTGGGCTGGGCACCACAACTGGTGTATGACACTATAATAAAAATCAATAAATCATTTAAATGATTATACATTGGTGTTATTGTATATTGGTGACAATAACAACACTCCATGTCCTGTAGTGTCTGACAGCCCATTCCCTAAAGAGGCCTTCTCCATCGGTGAGGAGCAGGATGGGGAGAACGCAGTGGAGGGTCCTCTTGAGCTGGAGGACATGGATGAGTGCCTGGTCTACCAGGGCAACATCTGCCACCACAGGTGTATCAACACGCCAGGCTCTTTCAGGTGTGAGTGCTTCCCTGGATACATGCTGCAAGAGGACGGTCTCTCTTGTGCCCAAGGTATAGTAAAGACCACCAGTCCTGTAGTGTCATACAATGTGTTTGTGTTGGCAGACTGTTACGATGCCAATGATGATGCCAGTCTATGAAAGCATCTCTCTCTGCCATTTGATCCTTCCAACGTGATTTACACTTCACATTCCTGGCAGGAAGACCCCATTTGTCGTTATTTGTCTGCACATTCACAGTGTATTATTTTCCTGGTCTGTGTGAGAGTTCCTTCCTGTCTGCAAGCCCTGATACTGTCTAATAATAGTTATCCTAATCACACACTAGCATTCATTTCCTGGACTGACAGAGATGCTCCCCTCATCCCATCAATCTATTGTCGTCAGAAAGCCTTTCAGTGGAAGCAACACACCTTTTCACTCATCGTTCTTTGCACCATTGAAAACTGAAGGTCTGCTCAGAGGCAGGGGTGTAATGAAGGCTATTTTCAGGTAGTGCTGTATGACTTTGCTGCAGTCTACCATACCTTAATCGACAGTGGCTTTCACCAACATAAGCCTGTCTGAACAGGATACTAATGTCAGAGCTCTTTTCACCAAATTACAGTGAGGGATGAGGCTGACTAATAAAACCAAATGTTTGTCTGCAGGCAATGTTTTTTCCTGTCTCATCTTCACCCCTATTGCAACTTTCATCTGTGGCTGCCTAGCCTCATATCATTGGATGAAAACGCAGGCATTGCACAAGGTTTAAGCCACTAACTAAGACCGAAGTAGAGGAGGAGGTGAAATCCTTGATTACAGTGTAATTAGTCTCTCCTGTGATGGGTTTATTCATGTTTCCGCAGAGACGGTGGATGCGGAGAACAGGCTGAGGGAGGATGACAGAGCGGCGGTGGAGCCCACCGCACTCCCTCCACCCCCTACCCAGCCCCCTGTCCCACTCAACCCCTGTGAAGGTTAGATACATGTGGCTTTATGAGGGGAGAGGGAAACTCTAGACCTGGCAGACCACAATTAACACTTTCATTCATCCTTGCATCTTAATCAGAGACTGGAACAAGCATCTTGAGGTAGCCAATTATGTTCCGAAGAGAAGCCAGCACGGATAGATTGACATGTCATTATTGATTTCAAACGTTCCCATTTTCCTGGAATGTAATCGTGCTGCAAATGTCTCACACAAGCGGCCAGATGGTATCAAAGGTTAGTTTGTTTCCAGCGTTAACCAGCCATTCTCATGAGGTCCTCATATCATGATGTGTGCAGGGTCACATTCTGTTGTTCTTGTTTGGTTTCCATAACACCAGGGTGGGGATGCATCACTGTGGGCCAAAAGTAGGAAATACAATACGACCAGGTCACGGATCAACCTGGAAACAGGAAATGAGCAAAAGGCGATACAGTAAACTGTGTTTATCTCTCACATGCAGGGCCAGAGACATCTCCCCTGTGTCATATGTCACTCTAAATACTGTTGTGTGGAGTAGTGGTATATTGTGTTTGACTCAACTTGACCACCACCCTGTTCAGGAAACGGCCCCTGTAGGCAACAGTGCACCCCGGTGGGCGGAAGGCCACAATGCTCCTGTTTCCCAGGATTCTCTCTGATGGCTGATGGACATTCCTGTGAAGGTGAGGAACTGAAACATAGTTATATTGCTGAAAACATTTTTATACATTACATCAAAGTAGGATGTGAAAATGTTGCGCAAGCACAAAAGGGGGAAATAGCTTACAGTTTCCACCCTCATTTCAGTTTTCTTCCAAAGCCAGAAGAGTTTCGTTCTGGTCTAGGAGAGATTCCTGGCGAGAATGTCTGTCACTGATTTGTCTCTCTCTCTCCTCCGTGCCTCTAGATCTGCTGAGGAGATACTGCTCTAATCCCCTTTAATCTCAGTAACACACTAACCCTGAACTGAGCCTCCACCAGAGGATTATGTCAACTATCCATGCAATCTCACACTATAAATTACCAACTGCATACCATATATGTCCATTGGTTCCATGACATACATAATGGGATTGGACAATGTTTTTTTGTTTTTTTTCTATCATGAAACGGATCAACTACCCCTCTATGTGTCCGAGCTGTCTCACTGGGGACATAACTTTGAGTTAGCCATAACCGCTGGTCTTTGTCCTGCTTGACAGTAGTGCATTATGGCACTGACATAGAGTGGCGCAGTGTGTTGACAAATTTCTCATTGTGTGGGTGTTATACCCAGTGGCCTTGCCCCTAATCCCTCTCCCTGTAGAGGGTAAGAACTGTCTCTTTAAGCTGGCTGCCACTGTGTTACACTGACTATTACACAGAGACCAGGGTTGAGCTGTTGGTATTTTTCTACCTCTCTTTCTCTCCTTTTTCTGAACCTATTTGCCCTGCTTTTGATTCTCTTTCTTCGCACTCTTTTTGCCTGACACGTCTCTCTTTTAATCTCTTTTTCAACATCCAGACATAAATGAGTGTTTGTCCCCACGTGCCTGCCAGCTGAATGAGCGCTGTGTGAATACTGCAGGGAGTTATACGTGTCAGAGGCAGATCATCTGTCCCCTGGGATACCAGATCAACAACGACATCTGTGAAGGTACAGCACAACACCCTATCTGCGCTAGGCAGCACCAAAGCATTCACTCCCACCCACAATTACTAGGGTGTAAATACTACCAACAGAACATTTGTATTACTGAATGCTCACAATCTGAGGAAAGCACATTGTGCAGACGAACAATCACATTTGCCACCCTTGAGAGTCAGTATTGCCAATTAGAGTTTTGTTTTTTTAAATCTTCACGTCCAGTGGTTATGTAATTTCACAAGTGAGCACACACACAAGAGAGCATAACAAGAAATATTACTCTGGAGAGTCATCGCCATAGTATTTGCTTGCTGCTGGCTCTCAGTATGAAGAGCTGCCTGACTTGTCTTTGTGTAGGTGGAGCCCAACTTTGAAACCCATTAGGAAACCTCCCAATACGTCTCATTATTCCCATGCACCGTAGATTGGGCCCGTGTAGAGGTCTCATGTAGAGGTCTCATGTAGAGGTCTCATGTAGAGGTCTCATTCATGAAGCAGCAGCAGTGTTCAGGAAGAAGGTCCTCTAAGATGAGTGTTAGTGTGCTTTAAGTGCTGTTTACCGCTGCAGTCGGATGCAGTTAATCTGCAGCTGCTTGTGAACTTAAAGAATGTTAAATCAGGAAAACTGAGCATTTAACGATGAAGTACATTTAACGTACGAAAGCCTCCAAACAGCTGCCGCTTCAGGCTGTCAGCATAAGTGGGGAATAAAAAAAACATCTTTATGCTGTGTTACCTATTCTCTATTCATGGCTTACTTAGGGACTGAAGCTCCCCTTTTGCATCCTCTCACAAATGAAGCAAATTCCCTCCACAGGGAGAAACTGAATTCCCTTCCCTTCATAAACAGGGAGTGACTCTCTTACGACCAGGGATGAATTGTCTGTCCGTGCATAGATACTCACTGTCTTCCTTACCCAGTTTCTTAGAGAATCTTTCAGTTCTCCGGTAGAGCGAGAACTCTCTGACCTTTCTGGGCTCCTTGGGCCAGCTCTCTCTCTGATTTGTCAGGAACCAATTACATTCCCATCGCTTTGACTAGGAGTGAGGTCGCTGCCAATCTCTCACACATTTATCCTGCTCCCTGGCTTCTCTCTCTGTCTCCGTCTGTCTCAGGCTGTCAGGGCTCGCTCAGCTCCGGTCGACTCTGCCAGGCTTGTGTCAGGAGCAAGATGCTCAATCACTATCTGCTATTTAGAGACCTACCCTGTATCCACAGGGCTGCCAGAGCTACTTTAGGGCAATATACTGCGATTACAGTGATGAAATCAAGCAAGCCTGCACATAAACATAAGATACTCATTCATTATGTACACACACACACACACACACACACACACACACACACACACACACACACACACACACACACACTGCATGGGAGGACTAATACATATCACTGCCTTCTGCTGGCTTGACTCATTGGAGGTATTCATCTAGTTGAAATAATAAGTGGGCCATTCTGCTGTAATATGTTATAATGAGAGTGAT